>JANQDE010000037.1:1682054-1696353 GCA_037157785.1 Cephalotes varians | reverse complement strand
TCTCTCTCCCTCCCTCCCTCTCTCTCTCTCTCTCTCTCGTATCCGCCGCGATTTCTTCGACATTGGTCATGTTTTTTCTTTTTCTCGTCGTAAAACTAAGATGACAGTTATAATACAAAAGCTTCGAACGAAGAGCAAATACATCGACCGAGAAAGAGTTTATTTTCGGGTGAATTGTATCTCGGCATTAAATATTACTTTATTTCAGACAAATGGCTTATATTTGATTATATTTATGATTGATGCGCGTCATTATATTTCTTCTTTCCGTTTATTTTTTTAACTTTGAAAATCGTTTGAGATTTTTAGAAAGAATTTTTCTTTAATAGTTTTAACCAAAAATTTATAAAATTGATTAGAAATTTAACAATATTCAAATATATTACGCAATATATTTCGGTAAATTTGCAGGGAATGTGCATTTCGCATCTTTCATGACGCTATTTTGTAATTCTTCTCTTTAAAGCGTAAAGAATTGTGCGTTTTAATTGTAGCGTGACCAACGACAAATACATCTCTAAAAAAGGAATAAGAGGATGAGAGCTATATGCCAATTGTAATAATATCATCATTATTTCACAGAGTGATTTAAGCTTTTTGAAGGAAAACTTTAATTTTATATATGAATCTTAGATTGAGAGAGAGAGAGAGAGAGAGAGAGAGAGAGAGAGAGAGAGAATCTTCTTCGACTTCTTTTTAGATTATTTATATTAGTTTATATTAATGCGATTTTTTATTGATTCCTATTAAATCTACATAAATTCATTCATAAATAAGAGAGTATATTTTTTAGATGAAAAGAATAATTTCTAAAAAAATTTTGACACTAAAGATTATAAAGATAATATATTTTTCGATCAAGTTACATGACAATTTCTAGCAGTCTGAAAGCGTCAAATACATCTTCCAATTCCAAATATCCCTCACTCTCTTTCTTTCATCATACAAAGACGATTTCTTCGCACGGATTTCAATTTTATCTCCCTTATGACACTTTCTGCCTTTGCGTTAATGATCCGCAACTGTTTCTCAATAGACTACTACAATAGACACTCGGAGGTGACGGTCGGACGGCATTAAATTTTTCATATTAAGAATACGTGTATATTTTATCTTTTCTATAGAGATGTGTGATATATTGTATATTAATAACATCTACCTACGAATGCAATTTCTGCAACCATAAAATATATGATGATTTTTTTGTCACTTAACTATAATATATTGACGTTAAGTTGTGCATTCTTTTCAATCAGGATTTTAATTTCTTTTCTCAAACTAAGTTTCTTTAATATAAATAATTTTTTTCATTGATTAATTATTAGAAAAATATTGGAAAAATGTGCGGAACACACACACACACACACACAAAATATCATTTCTACAGTACTTGATTGATATTTGACTTGATTTTATAATACATAATTCGAAAGTCAAGACACAAACATTAAAAAATTTATTTTGAATTTAGATTTGCGATCGAAAAGAAGATAGCTATTATGCATAAAGAATAAATGCATCTGTGTGGAAATGTATACATTATTACGCATAAATGTCAAGACATCTCATCACGCGATGGATTCTTCGACTTTCCTCTTATCGCGACTTTGAATCTCTTCGTGATTCGCATTGCGTGATCTAGCAAATGTGGATAGACATACAACAGCAAATCGAAAACACGCATATATCAGTTTAAAATTTTCTTTTTTGTCGCCAATGGTTCCATCAATTTCGGATTTGAATAATTTAAAAAAAAAACGATCGATCAATTTGAAGCAAAATTCTCCTATTGCATTATTACGTATTGAAGCGAGCAAAACTGGCATCGGTGATTAGTTTGTTTGCGACAGATGCGCACACTTTTCGAAAAATTATTAAAATTGATACACGCGTTGCGGTTCAAGATCGATCAAAGTTGAAAAGTTTCGCGATGCAGTGATTCGGAGAGACAATAGTGCACTTATCTCTCATCTTACGAAGAAAATGGACAAGGACAGGCTTGTACAAGGTAAGGAAGCCATTTTGGATGTCATTCTTATTTCCGAACACTATCTCCCTCGATAGTATCATCATGTATCGTCTTATAAAGATTAGTCTTCCTTCTCCTCCTCCTCTTCCTCTCTCTCTCTCTCTCTCTCTCTCTCTCTCTCTCTCTCTCTCTCTCTCTCTCTCTACACTTGTGTTTTCCATTCTCTGAGATTTAAATACAAGATAAATATCCCTTCCTCAAATATCCCTGTTCCGTTTCGACGGATTCTTCTCTCTCTTTGTCATCTACCATCATGTAATGGCTTATAAAGAAGAAGAAAGAGACTCAGATTTCATTGTTTTTATTTTACTAGTAATATCGTCTACAGTATATTTTGGTATCTAGTCTTTAATTTTTATCACAATTTTAGATTTCTATGGCTGTTTCGAATGTCTCCTTAACAAATTGAAAATCGATGAACTTATTATTATCAAATTAAATACACAGATTCTTTCGGATATTCTATATGTATAGTATTCTAAGTTTGTCGTGATTTCCAGGTAGTATAGGAGAAGAGGAATATTTAAACAAAGAAATCGTATCATCGTTTCATACATATGGAAGATTCAATATATATTTTTACATATTTTATACGATATTAGTTTTTAAGTAATGAAAGAAATCGATTTTTTGAACAAACATATATCAATTGTTCTCACTTGCGGTTAAGAAATTTTAGGCTTTTATAAATGAGGTCGGAATAAAAGCACAACTGGCAATCGTCGAGAAAGTTATCGAATAGACGGCACTTTTCGTACGCACAGTTTCGTTTAATTGACTCATATTAATGACGAACTAACATTGTAACTGATGTGGAACCACTGACAAAACTCATTTCCAGAATCTTGCATTTATGATTTTGTATGCGCAAATCAAATCATATGTCCATCTTCGTTTTCGCGTACAAAAATTATTTCGCGATTATTTAAGGGTGATTTTGGTCGATTAAGCGAACAAAGGAAAAGAAAGGCTTTTTTGAAGCCTCAACAATGAGTAATATTTTTTAGCATACAAAGAAAGGATAGCAATTTTTATCAGAATTAGCATGAGCATAAGATATAGATGTTCCATTTATGAAAATATCGATTATTTTATTATCTGTTTATTCGGTTCAAACGAAGCAGCAGCTCTTTCAAGAGCTGGTTTTTGAACCGGTGCATTCTTTGCGGTTCGTAGATTTGTCGAATAGAATGGGTGATTGTATGTGAAGAATCGATAAAATAATGTTTGTGTCATTTGTATTAATAATTGTATCGGTACAATTTCGATACACGTATTATTGAACAATATATAGAAATATGTATGGATTATTTTGAACAATATATGTAGAAAATATAAATTGCATTTTTCTGCGATTATCGCGGAATGAATATCGCAAGAAATATCTTATTCTCCTTTGATTTTTTTTGCAAACAAGCGCGCATGATTACGAGCTTGGAAATATAATGACTATGGCTAAAAAATTGATATACGATGAATTATATCACATGTTATTCATATTCATATTTGATAATCGATATAAAAATATAATTCTTTCTATTCAATTTGTTTGAAAGTTGAAAATGTTGAAAATATCGAAAGTCGAAGAAAGTTGATTGAAAAATTATCGCTCGATTCTTACAAGTCGTTTATACATGTTCGAGTTGTATCAGAAACTATATATTAAAATTAATACAAATTATATTTGTCTAAGACTTCTTTGCTTGCATTATTAACCCTTAACTGTCACACTTCGCTCCCATAACATAACCGACACGTAAAGTGCAGCAAATCCCCCACTATTTAAAATGCTTCTTGCGACGATACATTTTCATTTTTCAATGCAAAAAAATTACTGAGTACTCTTCAAACCTTCCAAAATAAGATGCAATAGGTCCCATTAAAAAAATTTTAATTTTAAAATAGTGAAAAAAATTGAACAAGTAACAGAAAATAAGCACAAAAAATTCAGCCAAAACTTTTGGTTGGGGGTTATCCTTAGGTTTAGGGTTAATATGATAGTTGTCGGTTCATATTATTTATCCTTATTTATTTTTTAAAATTTTGTATATATCGTTTACGGCAATTGTTTGCAAAGATGTTTGCAGAATAAAATTAAATTAACAGTCGAGTATCGAAAAATATTATTAAATATTATTGAATTAAAGATTAAAAACCTTTATTGAAAAGTTCGGATGATTTTGATTTAATACTTCTATATTTTCCATCGAAATATCTGTCAAGATCTGTACTACTCAAGAATGTTCCTTGCACAGTTGTCGATTGTCAACTGTTCGATTATCAACAGTTACGATTGTAACAAGTGTAATTCTTCGTGTATAGAAAAGGAGTAGGTAATTACAAGGAGAAATAGGAAAAAGTGAGAGTTTACTTAAAACAACATTTTTTAGTATTATATCGGAGCAATAAGCAAACATTGTACGTGCTAATGGCATTCGTGATTTTCTTATAGTTTATTTCGCGCAAACAAAGTCTGAGCTGCAGTCAGAATTTGAGAATTGCATAAAAAAAAAAAAAATTGCTAATGTTGCTAATTGATTATATTTCATTATGTTATATATCGGGGTATATATCGCTGTTTCAATTAATAATCACAGTCAACTTAGCGTACCACGTATTAATTTTCTAGGCAACTTGTTTATATCACTGAATCTTAATTGAATCAAATTAACGTTCCAACTATCAAGGCTCTACTAGTTAAAGAGATGCGAATGAATAAAATATTAAGAGTCGATTGAATACGTTAAGTTTTTGATATAGATACTGGATTTATATGAGTGTCATGTAATAATGAAATCCTGTATAATGAAAATTTTATTTCCGAGAAAATAAATCAATATCGCGACATGCTAAATTACATTAAGATATCAATCAGAGTTTTAATTGATGATAATTAATTTCAATCAATTTGTAAAATATTCCTGCAAACATTCTTATTACCATATACAATAATTATATATATATATATATATAAAATCTATGTAATTGTAATTAAATAATTATAAAATCTATGTAACTGTAATTAAAAATATTTTTTTATAAGAAAATTCTGAATAATTTAATAGTAAGTATTATTTCCAGTGTAAATTGAAATGTACCGAAAGATTAAATTACATGAAGTGATGACACAATTATGTGCAAGGAGCATAGTTGCATTTATTTTTGCGAATAGCAGACCTTAAAATTTTACTAGCCATTAGTGACTTTATTTTATAATTGGCTTATTCTGCATAGTGTGAAAGAGTTCCCGTATGTTAGTACGATTATGAATTTATTCAAACACTTATAAATCACTAATGCAATCATCATATGAATGGCAATCCGGCATATTTTGCAAATGCGCAATATTCGTACATACATCTTGTTACGGTAATATATTAATTAATTGCGTTAATTAATTGAATAATGAATTTCAATATAAAATTTATAACAACTTATCGGTTATTAATATATACATATAATACGTGTCTTTTAGTATAGAATAGAAAATTTATGAATAGAAAAAAATTCTTTCTTATATAAAAGATATAATTGACACATTTAATTAAATATTTTATATTAATCTATAAACATTTTTATAAAATATTTAAAAACACGCAAATTACAAAATAATATAAGAACTATTCTCTGATCGTTAATTACATTTAATTAGATTAGTTTTAATTGCTCATGACTTTCCTCGTATCTTGCTATAATCAACTTTAAACGAAATAATTATGTGATAGAGATGCAACAAAATTACTAATACTAACTCTCTCTTAATTTATATTATATATTGTATCGATGTATCGTCTAAAAGAAATATAATCTTTCTATTGTTATTATCGCATTTGATTCGAATATTGTATTCTAAATTATCTTGTATGTACATACATATTATATTGTTTGCCAAAAATCAATAACATTATTGAGGTTATTATCTATGATGGTTACCTAGTGGGCGCCAGCATTCCTTTGAGATTTTCTTTGCGACAAAATCTATCTTTCCACGGCTTACGTCGGTAAATTATCCACTGTTGGGATTACACGCAAATATTTTGTTAACGAGCCTCGTTACATGTATTTTATCATTTCTGCTATATGAGAGAAGAAGAAACCGCGAATTTTTAATGTTAATTAGTTATAAAGTGAATAACAGTCATGATGGTATCAAAGTATACTAGTGTGTAGTAGATTTTCTCTTATTATTCGACTTTATTTGTGAAAGGCTTTTCGTTTTTCTAGTGTAATCTTTGCCTCTTTCTACTTTCTCATATTTTACACGCTTAACGTTAATGATTCCCTTGTTAAGAGAGCTTCTGTAGAGAGATTACGCCAATACAACGTTCTATGCATAATAATATTTACGCTATTAGAAAGATTCGCAAAAGATTTAATACACCGACAATAGCAGAAATATTTTAACAAAGTTCTTACACATACATACGTACAGATCAGAATAATCGCATTCTTCGAATGACACTTGCTTATTTAATTAATACATATTAATACATACTCTATATTTACTATACGTACTCTATATTATTAATAAGAAATTTATATTATTTAAACAAGAAAATAGTCAAAAAATAGTGCGAAAAAGGGACACGTCAAAATAAAATATGATCAGACAAGAATAAATAATTGCTGAGATGAATGATACAAATTATTCTAAAAATTAGAATTTGTACACATTATTTATTGTGATATTTATTTTAAAATATTCTTTTTCTATAAATGATATATTTAAAAATTCTTAATAGAGAGATTTTTTCTCAGCAATTTCGTTGATTCTTTTCTCTTTTATTTTTCTTATTACAATTTAGTGAAATAATGGGTTTTTGCATAACTAATAGATTACGTGATATGGAAAAGTCCATTTTTTAATTAAAGATAAATCGATGAACTTGAAATATTTTTTTTGAAATCTTCTTTTCAGTTATTAAGCTAGTAAGTTGAGTTTCGCTTACTGTTGCTGTTAAATGAAGAAGAATTTAAGCTGTGTTGTATTATGTTGTTCATAAACCAGCTCCATTCTTAAACGCTACATCGACAAGCAATCGCATTTCGAAAGTATATACGTACTAAATTGGGAAATCTTGTCCTTTAACACTCCCACGCAAAATCATTGATATAGTCGCCTTGTTTCATCTACAATATCTATATCAAATGACTTGTATAAACGAGTAGTTGTTTCATAAATTGTTGCATCACACTGACACGTTCAGAAATTTTATCAAAAATTTACATATAATCGTCATTATATACTTTCGTTGTTGCAAAGCGATCGGATTATTTTGTAACACAAATAATGTTAATTTGTATCCTTTTTTTCTTCAAAAATCTCTTGAAGATAATTTTTTTCCTCTCTGTCTTCCTCCCCTTTCTCTCTCTCTTTCTCTGCGCGCGCGCGCGTGGTGTGTGTTTGTGTGTGTGTGTTTATTACAGATTTGCCAGACACTCGTCATTGGCTCGAATTTACTTTATTGGTTCATTAAAATTTGATTGCGGGACAAGGAAAAATTAGCAACTAAAGAAGAAATTTAATTTTATGTAACGTATTTAGATAGCTAATATAATATATTTGTATTTAATTGAAATATGAAATTCTAAAAATTATCCGAAGAAATGAAAAAAAATTCTTGTATTGAAAAAATTGCACATACACATGTATTACATGCGTGATGATTAATAATTGCACACACTTCTGTCAAATATTAATGAGACGTCCTATGATTTTCTTCCTCCCTCCCAACGACTTTTCCTAGTAAATTATTGTGAATCAATGTGCTGATTTTTGTTAAGAGGAAGAAAATCATTACACAAACATTTTATGAATTGTACACTTAATGGATTGCATTTGCCACGAAAGTTGGAGTACGATTAACGTTATCGCAAGATCTCTGCGATTTACTGGAGGAAAATACACGAGGCAATATGCAACTTTGATCGATGAATGCGCAAGTGGTTGACGACGTTCGAAGATTTCTAGGAGAAAACGTAATAGACATTGATTTTATGTTGAATTTCGTTTTTCGAGTTAAATATTTGCAAGTTTACCGTTCTGATGTTTATACATCATTTCTATTCTTCTCGATCTTTGCCCCTTTTTTATTTTATCAACAAATTCTAAAAAATTGAAGGTAAGCGTTTGATAATTCCATTTCAATATCTCCAACGACTATTTTGCTTGAATTTAAGCAAAATATGAAATAGTATAAGTATTTACATGTATATTTGATATACGTTGTGAAATATAATGTAACTGGAGAGAGGGGGGGGGGGGGGAGAGAAGTAAAAGAAAGGAGAGAGGAAAGGGAAGGGATGGAGGGGGAGAGAGAGAGTCTTAGCAAATTTACGATACTCACATTTCTTCTTACAATCATAGATCATAAATCGCAATTTCGTGCCAACTTGAACTTTACAAAAATATGATTCCTAACACATCCACGATTCTCTCATTTCAAAGTTATTCGCAATTTTCTCTTGCATTTATATATGCATCTTTCGAGGTCGATGTGGACGACGCGTTTCTATTTTGCAAATTTACGATCGCACCGACGCCAGTCTGCTTTCGGTGACCAAGACAGGCGGTGTTATGCGTATTGTCGTCTTTATAGCGCAATCACGAATGTGCATAATGCTACACGGTAGATAAGATTCGACGCATAACATATTGTTGAATGTGTAAGAATGCGTAAGAAAGTAGCACGAAAGTAGATTATACTAAATTGCGTATGTGATGTTGATATTAATCGTTAACTTTTTAGACACGCAAATTTGTGGTATAGTCATTCAGGTTCACAGAAAACGGAAAAATATTAGTGAAAAACATATCGCCTATCTTTCAGTGTAAGATGACCATATGTCATATTCATTCACATGAATTAATTGTACATATAGTATGGCAAGCCGTTTTATTTTTATTTTTTAAGCACAAAAAATTATTATATTTTTGAGGCTTTCACGAGTATTCTCTTTAAAAATGCTAAAGTTTACGGGTGATCTCGTTATGTTGATTCATTGTTAATGCGTTTCGTGAACATTGCAATTTACTTCATCAAGGTGAGAAGCACTTGATACTTTTAAAACACAAAAAAAATTTAGTCTATAATGTAAAATTCTTAAAAAATAATTGTTTAAAAAGAATTACGATTCTTATTAATGAATTAAAATTATGTCGTTCCAAATAATTCTAAATTTCTATTATGTCGTGACATAATTTTAATTCGGTACGTAAAAATTTGAGTTTCTTATACATATAACGCATACGGCAAGCCATTTTAGCATAAAACAATATTCTGGGGCTAATATTGAAGAACTCCAATTATGTTGATATAACATAACATAATTTTAACGAGAATAATTCTGTATTTCTATTATGTCTCAACATAATTTTGATTCAGAATTATTATTGTATCACGATATGATTTTAATTTATTAATAAGAATCGTAATTCGCTTTAGACAATTATTTTTCAAAGTTTTACATTAGATGACATTTCTTTTATACTATTCTTTTATACTATTAAAAAGTAAAACGGCCATAATATAGTAAACCCACCTACCGGCTGGACTATGCGCATTACTAGATCGTTCATAATTCGCTTAAAAATCTTTAAAGTGTTTTTAAAGAATTAAGAAAAATTTTCTTAAACAGACGAATAAAATTGATTTTGTTATTTTGAAATCCATAAATAATTAATTTTAAATAATAAATTAATTAAATTATAATAAATATAGAGGTTTGAGAGTCATTTTGATATTTGGATGAAATTTGTCGTAAGACACAATTCATATTTTGTTTCTTACAGCTTAATCGTTTGAGTGCCAGTCGTAAGAATTTATACGAAAAGTGCTAAACAAATACCCCGACTCGATAGGCTCACTCGGTTCTACTTTCTACTAGATATTCGCTTAGCTTTTCTGTCACAACTCTCGAGATTATATCTTCTTATTCTAATTTTCTACACTTATACTTTTTATTACTTTTATTACTTTTAATCTCAATCGAACGAAAACTTGGGGATGAGTCTGCAAAACAATGCGGAAGATATATTTATGATAATAGTATTAACAGTACGCAAGGCCACCGCTCGTTGTGTCATCATCCGTCTCATTGTCTCATTAGTGAGACTAAACGAGCAGATAGCAGCACAAACCAGTCTTGAGCTGTGTCGTTACGTTATTGAAACGGATAATTGGCGCGATTTATTCTTACCTTACTCGAAAGTAGAAAAAGAATCTAGCTATAAAACACAAACTTATACAAACTTTGTTTAAGATTCGCTCATCTATTTATACTTTGATTACGTTGATGCAGCGAATAGGAAGCAACGATCTAATATAACGTGTAAGTTGCTCGCGCAACTTGTTTCTTCGTTACTAATGCAATATTTTTAACATATGCGTATTCAGCGATGCGTATCGGCATTGTTTTTATTTCGTGCGTCATATGTAGCCACTCGATATGGTCATTAAGGTCATGCGAACTGTTCTATGCCTAGAATTATTGCAATGCGGTCGATTTGACATCGGCGAAATAAAAATGAGAGAATCGTTCTTTCTGCTGCCTAACTGGCAGATAGCCGAGAATGTGTCAAAGGAAAAACACCGAGAAGACCGAGTGCTCCAAAGATATGTGCTGCGGAGTGCAGCGCGTTTGTTTTTTCTTCGAAATTCAATGATAAATGGGATAGTAAATTGTGTATTTGCAAAGTCAGCTAATGATTTTTCAATTCTCATATAAAAAATTACTATAATGTCGGACCAATATTTCTATATCTGGTAATCTAATATATAGTTTTCTCTCTGAGATGATCGTGTATGTTTTTTTAAGCTTAATCGCGCAATGCGTTATATTTTTTATATCGTATGCATCGTGTAATAAAACCGCAAGTCATCAATCGTCCACGCGATTTATGTAATACTTTATCGCATATCGCGTAACGCGTTTTCATTTCTAAGATGTAAATGTGACGAGTAGAATCTTTTTGCTTATAATGCACGCATCTTTTAAGTCAGAAGCGTACGTTTGTTCGTGCGCTCGGTGCGTTATGTCATATCTTTTCATCGCAATCGCTTCAATTGGAAAATATTTTAAATTAATTTTAAATTTGCATCATAATCATCGAGTAATTGGTGCAAGGAATAACAAATAATCGGAAAGAGTATCGTAAAATTTGAGAGTGATATTTAAAATAAATCATCAATCAAATAAATCATTAGATTATCATTCCGATTATTTGACATCTGCAGCGATACACGTAACGTTTACAATTTTACAGCCTTATAAGTTTGCACGACGCGTTGATTTATTTTAATTTTATTTATCAAAACATTATACATAAACAAAATCTAGCTGAGGTAAATCTTGAGAATTCGATTGGATAACATATAATAATAATAATTCTAAAATAGAATTATAATAGAATGTCGTCGCGCGAAATATTCCCGGCTAGATCTGTCCATCACACACATATATATATATATATATATATATATACTCCTCTGCTCGAATCTCAGTTTATCTTGCGAAAAGATAAAGGATAGGATTCGCGCGCGAAGCTGAAATATCTCCTCACGATCTTCGACATTGCCGAACGTTTCCTCGATGATAGCGTAACTCTAAACATTATCTTCTATCCTCCATGTGCCTCCATTAACGTTGTTTCAAACCTCGTTCTCGGTCTTGCCTCCGTTTGCCTGCAGGCCGTTTCTCCCTCATAGTTCTTCTCGCTGCTTCTTTTCTGTCTCGAGCCTCTATGATGCTTTCTCTTTTCTTATTTTGATACGGTCACTCAAAGTGGCCTCTTTACCACACTTTTATCTCATCTACCCTCGCCTCGTGTATCTCCATTTTCGTGTATCTATATCTATCCATCTATCTATCTTACTCATTCGATTCTTGAATTAAATTACACCCTGGTAGTCGAATGACTTTGCCCAAACGACTCATTATAGCCCGGCCACAATGTGCGTTTGTCCTGTCTAGTCTCTTCGATCGCATGGATACTATTCGTCATTAATCGAGCTAGCCACGCAATATCAGCCGTCAGTGTCTATTCGACAATGTACAATACTATTTCATTTCTTTTCAATTCCGGTGTCTCTCGGTAGTAGTAATATCCGTCAACTGTGTCTTATATCAAAATCTTATATCCCGCTGCATAATATCATTATATTCCGTATCAGAATTTATCTAATTGTAAGATCTTAGTTTTACAGTTTCGCGAAAAATCGTTACCATTTTTATATAATAATGTACGAGATAATCTACGAACGCTATCAACGAAAGGCAAACTAAAAGGGAATGCCCGTAAATAGGAATGTAACTATCGTTACATGATTTTGCTGATATTGCTGACATAAATTGTGACAAATTGGATGACAATATCAAATTTCCTTGGTTCTATAAATAATTCTTTAGTTCTACGCATTTATTATAAGGCAAAAAGATAACCTTGACCTTGACCTATAACATGTTATTGGAGGGGAAGAAAGATTTTAGTTGGTATAAGGATTGAGTATCATCTAAACGTATAAACGTTAGATCGATACCAGCAAGTATAGTGGGTGGGTAGGATGTAATGCGGATATATCTGAAAGGAGTGTCTGGTCATCATTGAACAAACTGCCGCCTTATAGAACTTTGAAACAATTCTTTATTTGTATTTTATCTTGTATTTATCGTGCTTATTAGCTCTTTTCTTGGCACATAATTGAGAAATAAATGACGACTAGCCAAGATAAACCGCGTGTTAATTTCTGGCGATCGTGCCGTGTGCTATTTTCGAATCCGATATGCGATTTACTCTTTAGATTTAGTTTAAATTTTGATAATAATATCTCACAGAATAATGCGCTAATAAAGCCAAGAACTATTTCAATCTAGAGGTCCGGCTTTATCTTTGCAGGTAAATAGAGTTTCTTAGAAATTTATGCGTATGATTTTCCGAATACAATTCGCATTATCTTTTTAAAGATTAAAAAATGATTTTTATATTTTAATAATTTATGGGTGCTTTTTATATTTAATACGACATATTAATGTAAATAATAATTGGGATGCAACTTTTTCTTCTTTTTTCGTACGAAAAGATTGCATTGATATGTAAAAGAGATCGGTCTCCTTTCGATATCACGCAAACTTGATGCATTGTGCTTATATACACAAATAGTAGTAAATTTATTGATTTTTCCATAAACATTTCAAATTCGCCTGCAAGTAAGCGTTTGGAAAAACGTCTGTTAGAAGAGATAAGAATTTAAAATCGGCAAGTGGAAACGTGGAAAAATAATTCGTTTATCGATGCTACTGGTCCGAAGATATACTGCGCCGCTTGGAAAGGTCATTGTAGGCTGGTGCTCACATTCGTCTCTCTTCGCGAAAAGTGCATACGCTCGAATTTCTTGCGAGAACGAAACAGGGCCTCGAGAGTGCTTGCACTCCGCTCGCTCTCGTTCTCTCGTTCTCTTTTCCTCTTTGTAACCCTTACGAGGAGACACACTTATCCGGATTGGCTTTCGTCGAGCCGCACCACCGCACGCTTGCGCAAACTTTCGAGGTGAGCTTTCGAGCTGCGTTTGAGTCGCATCGCGGACTGTGGCACGTGGAGTCGCGTCCGCGAATCCATATCGGAATAAATTCCGTATTTTTCATTAGCTTCGCTCGTGTCGCGCGGATTTCGTTTGATTGCTGCACATGAAATTTAGATATAACTTTAGATACAAAAAAAAAGATACAGACTAATTGTCGAGTCGCTTGAGTATAGGAACGTTGATAGGAGCATAGGAACGTTGATATTGGTCGTCGAACGGATTCGTGTGCTTTCTCTTTATGCCGCGTACAAACATATATGAGACCGAAGTTATCGATATGGTGCCAGTGAAGTGTTTGATATGAAAAAACAGTGTATCTAAAATAATAAAAATTGATTATGCTTTGTACGTACTTATCTTGATATTTTTTATAAAACTTATTATTTTAATCTTTGTAATTATGCCAATTTGTTTTTCAAATATAAAAATAATTATTTATGGTAATAATAATAATAATAATAATAAGCATATAAAGTTTATTTCTTAATAATTTTTCGAGCGAATTTCGAGGCATTCTCTATTTGCCACAATATTTCTTCTATCGATTGGATTAAAAAAGATATGTAATGCTCAATGTTTTCATCGAATCGATGACTGATGATTTAAGTAATCTTTTTCAAAAATTGTTTATACTCATTATATCCTTCAATTGTGTGTACTTGACAGATAAAAAACAGTTAGACGTCCATAT
>JANQDE010000037.1:1671119-1681955 GCA_037157785.1 Cephalotes varians | reverse complement strand
ACACACACACACACACATATATATATGTATATAATATAAGGGAAAGTTTTCTATTAATTATGAATGTATGTTAATCAACTTAATATATCGCGGAATAATTAAAAAAATATTTTTGAATAACATTTTCTTTAAATTTTTTAATATTTTATTATAATATTCTTATCTACCTATACTCTCTGTTATGTGGGTATTTAAATAAAAATTAAAAGTAATAAGCGAGTATTCATGTATTTATATGAATTTATATAAATATAGAGAGAAACAAAAATTACTGAGAAAATAACTGTGCAGAGGAAGCTGTCCTATTAAAGAAAGTAGAGTATAATTTTAATAATAAACGTATTGCGAAGCATTGGATGTTGATCGATTTTAAAAGACACATGTATCAAATAATTAAAGTAATAATATAGCTATAACAGATTGATTTAACGCACGAATGATCTTGACGCAAAAACATTAACTAGTAAGCTTGAAAGTTGCCGCGCGTTAAATAATGACAAAGCATCGCATCCCTTCCCTTTAATTTTATTGTTCCGCTTGTCATTTCACTCGACCTAAATTAGCACGGTTCGTTGAAAGCGAAGCTTTGCGTTCACGGATTAAATTTCTTCAAAACGACAGTTTGATAAGAGTTTGATTTTTTATTTGATAACGCGTTTTATTTAATCGCGTCGCTGTATTTACATAACGCGATCTAGTTTTGCGCTTTAATCTATCATTTCAGTCATAAATCCGATTAAACAATGATAAAACAATGAATTCTATAAATCGAAAACCACCGAAAGGGATAAAGAAATAACGACTGAGGAGGGAGGAGGTCGAAAGGATACGAAAAAACTGATTGAAACAATAGCTGCCAATGTGAAAACAACGTAATTAGACATGCGGATGTGTCTCTTGTTCGTAGAAGCACATACTGTGACTATTGTGAATATGTTTTTTGCGTAGAAATTTATCCGTTTTTCGGTTCTGTCAAAATGTGAAAATCATAAATGATATAACGCGATAATGATAAATTTTTCAAATGCGAAGACGGTGAGAGTGTTGAGAGATTTTCCAGATTGTTCCATGGAATGTGGTGGAAATTCAAATTGACTCGGCGAAAAGACATGAAAATGAGAATGTAGTTCCAGCTATTTATATTCCATACACGCAGATAATATATTGCTCGATCGTAAATTTTGTCATAAAATTTATAAATTTATAAATAGACACTTGACACGTAATCGGTCCTACATATTGGCTATACCTATACATATCACGTTTATAAACGATCGATTCCCTCGCAGTTTTGTTTATTATCCTTTTTCACCGCATAGAAATCGATGACGAAGTAAAACGAGTTATAAGATAGTGATGAAGAGAAAGAGACGGTTTATTGTTATCGAGCTTATGATGAATTTGATACCGCAGGATATCAAATTGATCGATTGACAATCTCTAGTCGGCACGATCTCTGTACATTCTATGCACTCGCTATGTACTCTAGAGAACTTCTCTTTTAACATTTTTTAACTTAATGTATTCTGTATTAATCTAAATATATACAATTATATATGCTAATGTAATTCTACTACGTCGAAGGACGAAAATTGGAATTATTTTACAAGTTTTTTCAACGCAGTTTTAATTTGGATACTGATTTTTTCATTGTTATTTTATGTATTATTTTTATGTATGTACATATGTATATATTTTGATATCTGAAACAGTAATGAAATTTATCTTGATTCTCTCTAAAGAGATTTTAAGGTAACTTTTTCACATCTATTTTCACATATATTTTCATGAAAAATTAATTTATAAAAAATAATTTTAATTATAAAATTATTAATTAAAATCATAAATTAATATCAATTAAATTTGTAACAATTGCTTTACAATTTCCAGTAGTAGAGGACAATTTCATGATTTTTGAGATAATCTTTAATTTATATGATTACATGCGAATAACGTTATTATCTCATTAATATAAATTAATAATAGTGACAATAATAACAACATCATGCAGATGTTGTCCTGCACAAATTGGATTGTTCTAAGCATTCCAAAGTACATGAATATTCGCATTCTATAGTATTATATATGCCTCGGGAAACACGCTCCAATAAGTGGTTTACTTTAACAATATTGATTCGTATATTTATCTAACAGTAAGCAGCATAAAAATATTTTATTTTATTGTATTTTATTGTAAATGTGTAATCCATAGCCAGTGATGTGAATTCTTTATTCTCATTAAAATTTGTTTAGCAGTTGAATTTGTGAATCAATATCATATTGATCGTAAGATCAATATCAATTAAATTTAAAGTTTACTATTGATAAACTACATCGAGTAGTTCGATTGATCTTACGATCAATATGATATTGATTCACAAATTTCTTTTCATTATAAGGGAGGAATTTTCATTATAACGCAGGACTTTAAGGATTAAATTAAATTAAAGATTTTGGAACAAAAAATTAATTTCTCTAATTATATAAATTATACGAATTCCGAATTAAATCTGATTTGCATAAAATTATATTGTAGTTTGAAATAAATTAATACTTTGCTCTTATGTATTAGACTCGGAAAGAGTAACAGTCTTACAGAATAAAATGAATCATATTAACGGAATAGAATTAAAAATGTGACAAGTCTCTAAAAATTGAAAAAGAAAAATTTAAGTGCACGTCATAGGAAAAGGAATGATGATTTCACGGGAATTGAAGAGAGATAATTTATGACACTATTTAACTACAATCGGGGATCGTGTCGAGATCGACGATTGAGAAGACTTACAATTAGTAAGTGCCATAGTGGTCTGAATCATGCACGCATCCAGCGATTAAAGTCGTACGAATTACTTGCTTTATTGTTGGAAGCGAGGCGAGGAGATTGTGATTACGTTTTCTTTCCGCCTAAAAAATGAACCAAAGTGAAAGGAACGTCATGAAGTACGGTCCTAAAAGCTCACCTCCGTCTCTTCCGCCGCTGCCGCCGTCTTCACCGCCATCACCACAACCACCACCACCTCCTCCTTTGCCGAAGCTTCTGACTCACTCACATCAAAAACTCTTCAAGAAATGCAAGAGCGCCACGTTCCAGCTTGATGGCGCGACATATACGATAGGTAATTGTACAAACGATACAAATATATTTCGTATCGATTGATACAATGTTATTCAAATCAATTAGCAATTAAGTATTTGTATTTAGTAGATATCTAATTAACAAAATATTTCAAAATATATAAAATAATATGAAATTGAATTAACATTAAAAGTAGTTAACAGAACAGTTTGGAATTGTCGGATATTTATTTATTTTTAGGCAATATTACGACACACTTACTAAAAATGAAAAATTAATATAATATTAATATTTTAATTTTTACATTATCTTATTTATTTAGATACATATAATAATTATGTACATCTTATATCATTTATACATGAATATCGATATCATGAGAGGTGTGTGTGTGTATTGTCCGAATCTATTATCGCATTACGAACATTCTCGAATACGTTGTAGAAAGAATATAGGTATGACAATGAGAGTTCCGCTTGTCAGTGCTATCGAGCTACGTGTTGCCAATCGTGGAAATAAATTTATCATGGCCCGAATGCAAAAACTGAATTTAAAGCTGAATTTAAACTAAGAGAGTCTCAATTTTGCCGACATTTATTCTATCTTAAAATAAGATAGTCGAGATATATCATTATTGCCTGCTTAAATTGTTATTCGCTCATATTACGGGACGGCATGCATGAATTTGGTACATTTGCGCGTCAAAAGTATTCTTTTGTGGAATAGATATTTCTTTCAAAATGCAAATATTTCGCTACGAAATGTATTTGCAAGTTCCGAATTAAATTATTTCCTTGGATTTTGCGCGCAAATGCCAATGGTAACAATAAGCTCGATATATGGAATACTAAAAACACTATGAAGCGCAATTTAATTAATTATTCAATCTTTTAAATATATTCGACACACATATTATTATATTTGCATTATATTTGTTTCTCTTCCCTATTTAATTCAGTATGGAAGATTGACAGATATTAATGACGTTATATTAACTCTGTAAAATTTGGCACTGAAGAGGACTCAAACCGAGAGTCAAAATGTTTTCATCTACATCAAAGAATGTATTTTATTAATCTCTTTTAAATTAACACATCTCTTACGTACCAACATCTGCTGAGGCTCTTATTGGCAATTTTCTCTTATTTTAGATTTATTCTTGAAGCCAAATATATTCATTATTTATTTCTAATTATATTTTTAATTTATTCAAAGTCGTTGCCTCGATATTTTATTAAAACTTTAGATTACTTTGTTCCATGATACGATTATGCTGTTTTACAATCATAAAAAAACAATCGTAGTTGAATTACTGAGACATGTTTGATTAAGTAAGTTTTGTTGAAGTAAATAAAATTTCAAGTTATTACAAACAAATATTATGGTATGCAATTAGAATATTTAAATATGATACCGGTCAGAATTATAATTAATACTTTTGCATAACAGTAATAACATCCAAGTCTGGTTATTATGACTAAAAGGGAGAAAAAGCTGGATAGTTGGATTAGCCTGACTGTATAGTTAAAGAAGTATTGGTAAAAATAAACAATTTCTTATTATAATTAAGTAATCTGGTATTCTTAATCAAAATCTAAATGTGTTTAAGATTAGTTACCGTAACCAAAATAAAATTATCCAAATCAAATTTGTCTGGTTAATTTCAACCAGAATCAGAGTAATCAAATTTATTTGGTTATTTTAATGAAAATTTTGGATCGTTTCACAACCATTTCACAAACAATTAAATTATTATATCCATATTTTAGATTAATTCAACCAATTTTTTTAATAACAAAGTAAAAATTAAAATAATCGTTTGATGTTAAAACCTTTCTAAACCCCTCAATGCGCTCTCTCTCTCTCTCTCTCTCTCCTTTGTATCTCATTTTATTATTTTTAAATTTTATTTTCGAGCGTTGCGTGTGTACGGTTTGTTACATACTATATATAACTGCGAAACAAAACGCAACGCGTTTGTAGAAATTAAAATGATGAATTCAATGTGTATTAGGAAAAAGTTGAATACAATTTTCTAGGATTGTGTATCATGTTAAATTTGATCACACGCTTAAGCGGCCGATTAAGCTGCTAGCTATTATTATGATAATAAATAATCCATGACACGTTTCCTTTCGATAAGGATGCACGACTTCGTAACATTATTCTGGTACTCTTCTTATCTATTCAGTATTGCACACGCAAATCCAGCTTAGTCACGACACCTTAAGAATGGGCTTAAATATTGATTTCCAATTTCTGTATAACGGGTAGCGCGCTATTCTTATCATTTAAACGAATATACCGACATCTCGTGCTTTTCCGGTTGGTATCGTTTTGTACAGTCGCTTCTTTAGAAGACGAATAGTATCATTTCTCTTCGTAAACGAATATTTTTCGCTGACCTTGTTTTCACGGAACCACGGTATCTCTTCCTTATCTTAGACATTTGTATCGCGAAAACATTTGAAGAATTCCAATTCAACAAAAATAAACTCAATAAACAATCAAACGTATGAGTAGGAGACATCGCTTCGACTATAGGCTTTTAAAATAATGTTAAAATAAAAATACATTGTATTTTTAATGAAGACAATTTTGATTCTCTTCAACGTTTGTGTATTATCTCTTTGACATTTTCGAATACTCTATCCAAGATGCGCAAAAATCTTTTATCTTGGTAATTAATAGATGATATATTTTTGATGAGAACACAATTAAATGATATTCTTAATTTTTACTCAGAAAAATAGAAATTGTAGCATATATATATATATATATATATATATATATATATATATATATATATATATATATATATATATATAGAATTGAGATGAAGAGATGCATCTCCCTTTCGCAAAAATACAAAATAATTTTAATCTTTGAGAAAATAAATAATTTAAAAAATCTATAGTTATCTACAATCGTGCGTGTGCACGCGCGTGCAAAATAGTACAATATCGAAAGCTTGATTTGAAAGTAACTCATTATGAATTCAGTTATTTTTAATTATAAAGAAATAAGTACACATGCTCGTTTTGCTATCCATATTACTCCCGTTTTATTCAACTTATAATGAATCGAGTCGTTTTCAACGCTACTGTATTTACTATTCGCGTATCGATTTGCCGAAAATCGGCCGTCCGTTTAATTAAGTCAGAGATAAGTTAATCAATGACAGGGTCTGCATTAATTTGCACGCTGTCTCTTTTGACAACCAATATATTTGGATTATTTTATTTGAATTTTATTAGAAGTAGTTATGTGGATAATAAAGTAGTGGTTTGAGTATAGCTAGCTTTATCAGATGATGAAATAGTTGTTTGAATATAGTAGTAAAATACGATTGGCGCGGGAAAGTATCGATAATCCACTTATCTATGATACAATAGTTGGACGGCAAATATCGATAGAAATTTAGAGAGTCGATGACAAGATGAATGGGATTACGTACCAGTGACGACGTCATTTCAATGGAAGCCATTGTCCACGCATGATGTATATTTGCATGATACCGCCCTCGGTATTATTGGACCGACCATATTTTTCCGTTTGCGTATTAGCCGTGTGTCGATACGATATCGGTTTATTTAACAGAAAAACGCATCGATTTTTCCTATTCTCCGCTTCAGATTCGCTGATTATGTACCCGTTGTCGTCCGTGTCATAAACCGCAGCGAACGCGTTCGTAATGGGAGCGTAATGTTTTAGCGAGTTTTACGGAGGAACATGATCGTTGTGTGAACACGATCTCAAACATGGTCGAAATTTTGTATATATAACATGTGAGATTTTCTAATTCTCATAATAAACGATCGTTAATCTTTTATTCCGCTTTCTCTTGCCAAGATAACAGGATGTATCATAGGATGTATTATGTCGTTAATGAAGCACTGTGTTTATCTTTTGAAAATGGCACGTCATGTTTGATTTCATAAAGTTTTTTTTGAATTTCTTTCTATTAAAAAGACTTCAACACTTACACAAGACCGTAATAACAATATGTTACAGATGATATAATTCTGTTTTTAATTCACATTTCAACATTTTCTATAATTTTTTAAACTTGTTAAATAATAATTTTTATTTAATAAATAATTTATTTTTTTTTAATAATAAATAAAAACGAAGCAAGTCGCTTCACTTTATTCGTATATAATTTAACTTATAAGTTTTTAGTAAAACGCTTACTTCACGCATAAAATAAGTATAAGTTTCTGAAATATAATAATAAATTATTATTCTAAATAATAAATAAGATTCTTCCGAAAAAATAGAATTGTCTTACTTTCATGACAGTAAAGTTGCTTTTCGTTGTTAAATTATTTTTCATTCTACGGAATTTGCTGCAGGAATTTAAGAATCTCACAATTTAAGAATTCTGAATGATGGGATTAAAGAAGGATTCTAATTATCTGTCGCTATCTCTCGCAGGAGGGTTATCAAGTTGAACAGTGCCATTTGCAATGTACATAGAAACTTAATGAATCTTACAATTAATTATTAACTGTTAATGTACAATTAATTATTAACTATAAGGCAAAATTGTAAGAGACTAGACATTAATCATATTAAGATATGTTTGACTGATATATTCATGTATATGTGTATACACACGCACACACACGCGCGCGCGCGCGCGCGTATACAACATTCCTCTGCTTCGTATTGTCACATCCTATACGCATACACTTATACACATATACATAGTATACTTTAATTGTCTTTTTAAATGAATTGTTTTTTATAAATGATTGTTCTGGCAAATATTTATCAATCTTAAAATTTGCAGCATTTGTTTACTGAATTTATTTGAATTTTTGTTAATAAAATGCATGCTTGATTGAAAATAGTATGGATGATGACGAATACGGAAGTGACGACGAATTTAGATTCGCACTTATATTTTAGCAAACACGTACATGCGGTACTTGCCGTGAAATGCAAGGATTGGCCGTTCGCCAACCGATGGCAGAGCTTTCTCCAACTCGACCCTTCCCGATCGATACCGAACGGTACTCTCTTTGCAACGATACCACGGTCCTTATATTTCGATACTATTTTCATTCATATATCACGCGCGCGCGTGTGTGTGTATGTATGTATGTATGTGTATGCTATAATGTGACAATAAAAAGTATTCATAGTCGAGATGAATATTTGAGCCGGTATGTGAAATATTCTCTTATAAAGAAGCAATGCGTAATAACGATAAGCATGCACGAATCGTTAAAGCATCCGTGACGGGTAATAAAAAAAGAAATATATCCAAGCGCGCGACAAGAGAGTTCCTCAACTATGAATACGCCTACCTTTCAAACGCGAGTAGCACACGTAAAATCACGTAAATATCACGTACGATGAATTATTGGTGCACGCATTTTACTGACGCGCGTCGTTGCAAACGATGTTTGTTCGAAGACGTTGATACATCTTTCGCTGTGTGTTCAAAGGCGAAGGTCGCAAACTCGCGTCGTTTGTGTTGCATCGTACTTCGATAAAGCATATTGTCATGATATTTCATTCGTATCGATATTTTATGAAATTTATGTGCGGGAACAGGGACATCTTAAATATCCATCATATTTCAATGATTGTTCTTAATCAAACATATTTAAACATTCGCTGTAGTGATACCGATTTGGTTATCCGATTGTTTAACGATATTTTTAATACTCTTAACTATTAATCATTTCTTCAGCACTATTATCGGCCAAAGATGGCTTGTAAGATCAAGATTTGATTTAATTAATGATAAGATTGCCATTTGATGCATTATTACATTAAATGAAAGTTAAATTATTGTACAAGTTAAATTATTATACAATTATTATACAAATGTGTCAACTATTATTTTCTTTAAATGATAATAGAATAATAAGATTATCGAGACAAAAACAGAGAGAAAGAGAGGGGGGGAGGGGGCAGTGATATTTCTTTAACTTGTGATCAAAGCGTTGAAATGTCACGAGTTTCTTATTGACTGTACGACATTATTATTATTATTATTATTATTATCATTGTTGTTGTTGTTGTTGTTGTTGTTATTATATATCATTTTTTAGTCAATTCATATTATTCGTAGATTCATATTCACTCGTAGATGCGATTAAATTTTATTTTTTTTAACTTGATAAATGTATATATATTCACAAAAGAAACATTAGCACGAAGATCTAGCTTTGATCGGTTCAGCGCATCTTTAATTATTTGTTGTTTTCACATACCAGTCTATATTCTATTTGTTATTTAAATTTTATTTTATATTTTTTATCGAAAAATAAAAGTTTGATAAGAAACGTTCCTGATTCTAATAAGAATTTTGTCGTCGGAGTGARGTAGAACCTCGGTATGCTTGTAATGAAAAGCGGATAACTRAAGGAAACGCGTGGCTTTAATTCTGTCAAACATTAATATCCTTTTTGTTAATGCCTATGAAATTAACCGGAAATGTCGTAGCCTGCCATAATTTCCGCAGTACCATCGGTAAAGTAGAACTGCAGCAGAGGAACGGGAATCAATTGCATTGCCTCATGTTTAGTATTAAACGTAATGTATGTTAGAACCTCTCGGTAACGCGCATGTTAGGATTCCGCAGGGAGCTGCATTGCGAATTGGAGTTTTACAATTATCTTTATTTTAAACYTCAATTAGATTTATCGATTTAATTTCGCAGAGCGCAAAAAATTCCTAAARCGACCGAATTTTTTCGTGACTGAAAATCGTTTATGGAATTATATCGTGATTTAATGACTATCTTAATAGGATAGTAGAATTTTTTTTAATTTTCTGTGAATGGCAGAGTACGCATCAGATGTAAGTTACACATCAAGTATTGATTTCAATTCCGTTTTATTACATTAGYTCAATGTCGTTCTATCCTGATAAATCGTTTGCGAATTACCTCTCGAGTAACATCTTGAGGACCGACTCTCAATTACGACATGGTACATTGGTTTATCTATCGACCGGCTGCTCCTACGCTCAGTATGAGATAACAGCGATGACGAGTGAAAATAAACGGGATCCGCTTACGTATTATCCGATATTTCGCGGCGATAGAGACGCGATAGTACATCATAAAACTTGGTGACAATTTCAGATTCACCGTTTATAACACCGTAATTCTCGTACACGCGACTCATCGTAATCGAAAGCCATAACATCGTTTGGACAACGATGGGATCTCGGCAGTCACCGTCGATCTCAAGCTCGACATACATTGACTACATCCGGAACATCTCTCTGAAATATCCCGTGAGGCTGTCATTCCCAGATGTACCGTCATCGACATTGTGTATACGCCGTTGTATCCGCCGTTACACAAAATAAATATCCTCTCAATGGTATTGCGCGCCAAGATGTTTCTTATGACAGTCGTCAACTTGTACAAAATTTAGAAACGCGTGCAAAGCGTACAAATTGACTGTCGCGACGTGACATGCCGTTGGGCGCATGGGCGTAACGCGTACTCGCGTCTACGTAGGAAGAGATCTAAATTTTTATAACAAATTTCTTAATTAAGATAAAAGATCGGTTCTTCCTTAAAAAGTATATAAAGTATTATATATATATATATTGTAGTAACATAAAACGAACAAAATTAGGATATGATATTTATGAAATAGGAAGTTGATAACAAAAAACTTCGGCGGTCAAATCAAACAGGAATCGGCGCCTTTCGCGACGGCCCGCGTCTCGGAGACAAAGGGACCGCGACACACGTGCGTCTCAACKRYAWAYMGKSWRTKMST
>JANQDE010000037.1:1629022-1671068 GCA_037157785.1 Cephalotes varians | reverse complement strand
ASKMAYWSMCKRTWTRYMGTTGAGACGCACGTGTGTCGCGGTCCCTTTGTCTCCGAGACGCGGGCCGTCGCGAAAGGCGCCGATTCCTGTTTGATTTGACCGCCGAAGTTTTTTGTTATCGACTTCCTATTTCTTATATACGCTGTGCACAACGTTTCGCTTTTCAGATCTCGCCGACGCGACAAATATCATATCCTAATTTTGTTCGTTTTATGACCTAATTATTTCCTTATTGCTTTTCTTTTTATATGTATTTACCATTTGATGTAATAAGATAAATTTGCTCAAGCTCGACGTCTGTGATGGATTGCAACTTATGGTATTGCTCCTCCGTGGCACCAAATAAAAAATGTTACTAATATAAGCGACAATATTCACGTGAGATACGATTATTCTTATTGTGCAACGAACAAATATCTTTGTTAATCGGATCGTTATCGATATCATTGAATCCGGTTTATGATGTAGCATCTATTATCTGTACCGATAATAGTAGTCGATAATTGATGCGACATTAAGTCGGCAAAGGACGTACACGCGCTGCGGATAGGAGTATACAATCCCACATATAATTGGCTGATTCCGACATCGGTTTAACCCGATGGTCCGCCATCGCGTTTCTCTTCTGTCCGTTTGATGAGCACACAGGTATTAATTGATGGGTACATAGCGGTCGCCATTAAGTACGCCGCGTGATAAATAGAAGTGAACCTAGCATTATCGCGAGCCACGGCACTTTTATCGCGGAAATATTCGCGTTATAGCGATGTCGGCTGAATTATGCGTCTCTTGCAACACCGGACGCTTTTATATCGCCGTGGAATTTAAACCTTCTCCTTGAATTGATTTAATCATTTTAATCGTGCACAACTTTACGATTGTTTGTGGCGTCTATCGGCTGCCGATGTTTTTGAGATATCGCGATATCGCGTTAAATAAAAGTATTTCATTATTTTCAAGAATTAAATTTTGTTCAGTTTGTAAAACCGATAATTTAAGAATATAAATAATAGAATAAAATTATTTTTAAGACGGTTAAGTAAGTTCTTTTATTTCTCCAGAAAGCATAGATTTATAGTTAAACTTATTTATTTGGAATATACAGAGATATTGATTTTCTTTGCTTATAATTTCCTTACAATTTTTATTCTAATCGATAAATCGTGAAACTAGACAAACTGAAACAAAAATAGCGCTAAATGAATTGAATATAAATTAATTTCTTTATTAAATTCTTCAAAATTATATGAAAAAGGAGAGAGAGGGAGAGAAAGAAAGATAGTTTCTGCGCAAACAAAAAGCAAACGGAAGGAAGTAACATTGTTACGTGTTAAGTACAGAGCATTAAAAGAAATTCCGTTGAAATGAACGTAGAATAAATTTCGTGCATTGCTCCATGTTTTATAGGGGAAAGATAAGATGAGGAGATAAAATGACCTTAAGATTTATCGATTTTTCTTAATTTCTGTGATAACGTAAAAATAACAATCTTTTATTTTAGATTCACTAATCTTTGCTCATCACTTGTTTAAAAATTAAAAATTGTTAAATAAATTAGAATTTTTTAAATTTTAGATTTTTTTTAGAGACGTGTTAATTTCATCGTCTTATCCCTATATGTGGATAAGATGACTTTCGCTGGTAGGACTAAGATGAAAAATCAAGCTAAGTTAAAAAAAATGTACTTTTTTTAAGAATAAGATTTATTTTATTGTAATAAGCTTCTTATATCATTTTGATATTATAGTATTTTAACAACAACATAATGAAAGAAATATATAATTAGACAAGAATATTATTTTTATAATTTCAAAAAATAAAATTAAAGATAAAAATAATTACTAATTATTGTCCTAATTTTTTAATTTTTTAATTTGTCATCTTACTGCCCCCTTTCCCCGTGCAGTGTTTTCTTATTCATTTAATAAAAATGTTGCAATACGAAAAATGACAAATATTGGTATATTACTGCATATTCTTTGATAATATTATATTGTGATTTTATAAAAAAAATGAAAGTATTTACTATAATTATGTCATTCCGTATAAACGAATATCAAGAAATTATGTGAATGTATCTATAATACATACATTTTTTATCATATAATATTATCCATTTTTGTAGACAGATAGAAATCAAACTATAAATGATTATTTATTACTTATATTGTCTAAAGCCTTTAATAAGTACAGTTTCGGCTCATCATCTGTTATTAGCTTAGAAAAATTAGCAATTTGTCACATCTTACTCACTTCGTTATCTTACCTCCCTTTCCTTTATACCTTGATTCGGAAGTTAATTAATGAATGGTTGAATATTTGTTGAAAGTATTGTTTTCTATCTTACCGCCTTTCGGTTCTTTATTAGATCGATATACGCGGCAAACTTAGTTTATATTGTACTTAAGTTGTCCACATTGGCTATTATATCTTTGAGCGAACTAAGCGTACTTTCAACAACTACAGACGAGTACATAAATTATCAAATGCAAACGCATTTAATAAAGCACTCTGTTGTGTTCCATTCATTTCGCGCCTTTACAAAATCGAACGAATTGATGCATATGTTTGTAAGACAAACTGATCTTATTGTAAAATATAAAAAAGCAAGAAAAAAGAGAGTTATATCTAAGATCGGATGAGTGAAAAAAGATATGATACAAGAGAGAGAGAGAAGGATGGTGAATACAATTCCTAACGATCTCATTTATAGGGGCAACGGAAGAGAGTTTTTTAAGACAAGTTTCGTTTGAGGAAGATTAGAACGGTTCGACACTCGACGGCAAGATTATCTTCTCGCTAAATTACGTCCATCTCTAGACATGCGCGACCAGCCGTTATCGAAATTGCCGTCTCCCCTATTCCTCTACCCTTTATCAGAGCAGAAATATCGCGAACAGATGTATTTGCATGTATTTGCATTTATAATAAATTCTGGCCACTGCACAGCTTGTCTGGCCAATTATTATACTGTTTCATTATAATCTGTTATTTCCTGTAGATTATAATGTCGACGACAAGAAAAGACGAGAAGGATTGAAGTTTCTCAATTCCATTGTAAAATTCCACGAAGAAAAGTGTAAATCTATATTAAGGCGATTACTTTAAGGAATTTTCGGAAATAAAATTATTTTTATTATTATTTTGTCTCTCTCTTTCTCTCTCTCTCTCGCTCTCGCTCTGCTTAGAAATATGATAATACTTTCGATTTAGATTTTGTACAAAAGTCTCAGTATTTTATAATTATGACTATACATATATATATATGTACAATATGATATAATATTTTGAAGTAAATACGTGTATATATATATACATATATATTCAGAGAAATATGTTTCTATTATTAAAATATATGTAATTTTACTATCCTTGGATAGTTATTATTTTACACATTTTAATTTGCTTAATTTTTTACTTGATCTAATTTATCTAACGTATATTGCTTTCACATTATAATTCAATATCACAAAATAAGTGAATATTGCAAATCATTGCTTGAAAAAAACGTTTTTGATTATATCACATTTTGATCAAGATTTTTAGTGAGTTGATTTTTAGTTTTTTTATGTCCACGTTTTTTTCCCTCGAAGATACTTAGATAGCTGATTAAGCGCTTAGTTGGGTCACGGTAGGAGTGGTTCATAGGTGCGGTAGTATCACGCAGGAGAGCTAATTGTGTGAAACTCCCTGGATATTTCGGCCGGTGCACGACGAGGAAAATAAAGAGCTATCGCGGAAAAGGATGAAGCACGGATATACGAGTGAACGCTACGTTATAAAAGAAAAAAGCGGAATAGTCTAGACTAGAAAGACTGTTCGCGTTGAATTCGAGCAAGCCTCAAAGGTTTAATGGTGCGGCAACTGTTGCATTTCCGGTCTTTGAAGGTCTTTGAAGTTTCTTGTACCGTGATATCGATTGCGGTTGACAAAGTATCTGATCAGTCTGTTATGGTGAAAAAGTAAATAAAAAGTCTTATTTGTTTGGTCTCTCTTTCTCTCTCTCTCTCTCTCTCTCTCTCTCTCTCTCTTTCCTCGATTTATTCCAAGATATCTTTATTTATACGAAATGGATCTATTATAAAAAAGACTGGATTTTTGAAATATGAAAGATATATGTTTATATAACTATCCTAGACACTTTTGCGATTTTAAATATGTAGAAAATATTTAAAGTATCATTAAACACATAATGACAGTATGTCTGATATACGTTACATCGTAAATCGTTTCAATGTAAATGTTTCATTTTTGCAAATTTTTATAATGAAATCTTAATTAGAAGAAGAAAGAAAGAAGAGATTCAAGAGAATTTTCTAATTCTAATTCTAAAGACACATTTTAATTTTACGCAAAGAATTTATGGACAAGCACATTTTCGAGATCGTTTTTCTAAAACAATCGCACGAGTATCTTGGGATTCCTCGAGTTTTTTTACACAACTATAGAAAGGAATTAAAAGTTAAAATATCGGCAAACTTTTGATCGGCACGTACATGTCGCTTTGAATATCAAATTATCAAGTATCAATGGATTTGTTCGTCACAGAAAAGATAGAAAGGATAGAATATATATATATAATATGTATATATTAGTGATAATTTTAGTGTGTACAATTCGAGTACGATTTCTCTTTTATTTTTCGCCTTTGTAACAACTTTCTCTTTTATGTTATATTATTTTATTACATTTATGTTATTATACATAGATTACAATTTTGGAAAGTAAAAATATATAATAAGATACATTATCTATATAGTATACTTCTTCATTATTCTTATACTTTCTGCAAAATTTTTAATTTTTAATACATCTTGTAAAAGAGAGACAAACAATCAAATGGGAAATTTAACAATATTATCATTAAATTGTTATTAAAGTTTGGATAAAGAATCGAAGATATGTGTGATCTACCGAACAACTTTTCTTAATGCTGTAAACGTCTAATTACTATCGTTTCTATTTTGGACCTTGATTTTTCGGTGAATTTTAGCAGCCAAATACATGAAGATAACAAAAAACGGAAGAAAGATGTAATGGCATAAAATTAATTTACCGCACATCATTTTCGAGCATCGTTTTGTGAGACTGATGGAGAAATAAGTCAGAGAAAATGTCAGGAGATGCTTAATGTCAGAYACATATATCCGCACGCACGCACGCATGCAAAGCATGGTTCAAATGAAGGAGAAAGAGCAAAAAGCAAGCTTTGAAAAAGAGAGATGAACGGGAAAGATAACAGAGGGAGAGAAGCCACGATAGTGAGAAACGGGGAGCGAGAATGAGAGATGAAAACGGATGGTGGTTGAATAGAGAGAGGTCAAATAGGCTGTCGGGGTGTCGGGAGCGGGACGCAGCAAAGAGAAGGGAGGATGGCAAGAGGTGGAGGTTTCGAGTGGTTCAGTTGTAGCGGTACCGTGGCTGAGATCGGACGTTCGTGTCCATTTTTTCTGACGATCGCGTGTGTCGTGATCACGCGCGCGTTACTCTTTCGTTTCGTTTCATTTTGTCTCGTCCCGTCTCGTTCTCTCTTGTTCACCGGTTCCTGTCGCCACCGTTGACGTCTGATCAGGCGTTCGGCTCTTCCACTGGTCGCGCGGTTCATGCGGCGTCCGTCACCGTCTTTCCGTTTTTCCGTAGGCAAAGCTTTGGAACGCCTGCGACTCCTACGATTTATCTCACCGAGAAATACCGGTCATAAAAAACTGATCTAACGAATATTGTGCTCTGACAGCGTTGTTCTCTCGCTCTTTTGTCATTGAATTGGGGATTATGTATCGTAACTTTTGAAAAAAAAACTGCTCGTCCACGCTTATTCGCGTGCAACGACTGAAATTGCGGACATTGCGTACCCATTTTCGAATCTCTATATATCTTTTACAGTGAGGGATAGAGAAGCTCCGGTGTAATTTGAAGTCAACGAACGAAGTTGCGGGCGGGAACTTTGGAAGTCACAGCGCGAATTCTGCTGCAATCCTGTTGCAAGTGCAGTTATGAGAAAGAAAATATTCTCTTGAATTTTATTATCGCGTGAAAGAAGGAAAGCGATTGCAAAAAAAGAAATATAAAAATCTAGAGCCTATACCACGATGGTAGCTGTCGTACATCATCGAATCGTATCCCGTGAAAACTCGTGCGTGTCGCGCGGCATGGCATGTCGGAAGCGAGACGGCATGGGCGCGCCGGTGCACCGGTACGGGTAACCAACCTGCGACGTTAACGTTATGGTAACGTGAATCGATCGCCTGATTTTCGTTCTCCCTCCATACCATCCATCAGGGCAAGAACTCGCGGCCAGACGTGCGTGCACGTCACGAGTATATACGCCGGTGATTCCGCCGCTTGCAAGCGTGCTCGGCATGACAAAGATACGATATAACGAGAGTAATCGAAATGTTGTTTTTTATGAATTTTCTGTACAATGTACAAATTTTTTTTGCAACTAAAACCGCATACTTTTCCCAAAAATCTTTTTTTGTTTTCAAAAGCGTCATTCTTGACGCTACGAAGAGCACGTGGAGGCGTTGATTGCGCCGCATCGCGAAGACAGTGTCCATATTGTTCTCCAGAATTTCCGCCCGGCAATTATGTACTATCGATTGCGACAGAAAACACTTTAATTAGAAAATACTTGTTCGATTGAGAATCGAGACTCGCAAGATTGTGATAAATACTCATTTTTGCTTTGTACGATGATCACGTCCGATTCAACGATCGCAACTGAGATGCAAATCGCTGTTTGAATTTGATGAGCGGTTTTACTGCAGACAGAGTGAAGAAAAAATTACGTTGCGTACAAAAAATACAAAAAAATGATAAAAAGATAATACGTCTGAGAGATACCGTCCTTAAAGATGTTACGATAGATACAGTATAGTAATGCGCGAATCGTAAAGCCAGATAAAGATGTATTATTTCTACGATAGAATCCATGCGCTTTCACGAAAAGATAGAAGCTTTCATCTCTCTCCTCGCGCATGTTGAAAATTAAATTGCTGTACCATCATTTGTCTTTGAAAAAACGAATGGTTATTCACACTTTGAGCGCTCCTCGGTAAATCTGATTATAGCGGAAGCATAGCCGATATTGTTTCCGTATACATGAAATAAAGAATGGAATAAAGAAATGAAGTAAAGAATGGGAACTCGAATCATAAACACCTCTACTTTCTGCTTTCCGATGGTTTATCGCGCGGAGAGCCTGGAACTCGCCGTGTCGAACCACAGCGCTCGATATATTGCACGTGCGCGTGATATAAAACGGTATATGTAAGAGGTACGAATCGAAACACGGTTCGTGTATAAACTAAACTGCTAAAACATAGACTGTACGTAGACAGATCGTACTGATATTGTAAACAGGAATCGCGCATCGATTTCCTTGCGGTAATGAAATCGAAGCGACTACTTGGGGAATGTACTTGACTGACGGCAGCGATGAGGGATGCAGGGATGTGTACGTTAATAAAGTGCGAAGATGGAATCTCGTGTGCTTCTATACTCGAATGAGAAAATTAGCGAAGATGTCGAGGAAATAAGACTAATTGTGTGAATAATCAAGGCCACAACAATGTCTAGACCAGGCAAAGATCCTGTGCAAAAGTGCCACTCGGATCCAGGTGCTGGCTCTTCGTGCAGTCCCAGCAAGCGAATTTCACGAAGACAAGTGCCATGCGTTCCGTCCTCGCCAAATACACGCAAGTGCGTTTTAACCTTGGACGGATACAGTTACGTGATCGGTGAGTAGAGACGCGATAATATATGATAAACGATAACGTGTCTAGATAAGTACCTAGATATTATAAATAATAACGCATAATAATTTGATGTAAGAGAAAAAAGCGTCTATGCATATATGATGTTTATTATTACTTGATATACGAGAAATGTCAAAACACAAAATAGCCTCGTAAAAAATTAATATTTAAATTTATGAGTGGAAGAATAAAGGTCCAGATACAATGAGACGAATAGGAAACAGGGAATTAAACATTAGGAATTAAGAAAAAGTCAAAGTAAGACAAAAAAATCGCATTGTTCGCTTCTGGCTTTATACCCAATTCCTAATATTTAATTCCCTGTTCCCTATTTTCCTCATTGTCTGAGCCCTTATAGGAGCGATAATACAGGAGCAAGAATAGTATTCCTTATCCGTTTTCTTCATAGCTAATAAAATAAAAGATGAAATAACGTAAAAAAAAAAAATATTTAAGTCTCTTTTCTTTCAAATCTCGCATAAGTTTCAGAGGATTTGATTGAATTGTATCGTTTAGTAACAATGAGCATTGACGTCGGATTTTTTTATTCAGTGTCTGAAATTTATACTCGAAATACATTGTGATTATGACAATGAATTTGATAAATGAATGTGAAAATAGCAACTAGGACGCTCGATGAGTAGAAACGCGCGAAGATATGTAATACTGACAGAGCAAGTTCGATTACTGCTAATAATATAAAGTAATAAAAAATAAAAATTCTCTGCGAAAGTTATATTTTTTTGGTTTTTAATCAACATTTCGATTAATGTCCAATTACATGGAATTGCATTAAATTTGATTTTCAATTTTTTTTTGCTGAGAATTAGAGAGAGAGAGAGAGAGAGAGAGAGAGAGAGAGAGAGAGAGAGAGAGAGACGTCACTTTATTTTTATTTATAAAGATTCTTTTTATTTATAAAGATTTAAATTTTAAATTTTCAGTAAAACAAATACGATTTTGAGATTTGCGATACATCATTTTGTTATCTCGAATTATCTCGAATTAATAATTAATATTTTAGAAACATTTGCTGTGGAATGTCACGTAGTTATATTATCGTTATGCAAGTTTGAGACATTGTACTCGCACATTGGTGTCTCGTATCTAATTATGTTCAAGATTATGCGCGCTTGAACTAGATTTTAGTACTTGTATATATGAACTTTATAACAAGTTAAATAATTATAAATCACAAATTATATTAGTCTAATAATTGCAATTTAATATATGTATTTTAAATATAATTTTATTTTATATATAATGTATTTTATATAACATAGGATACGAATATATATGCCAACATATATGCGAAAATGAAAGATATTGGAGAATTATCTATGTTTCTCAAATTATTTAAAAATTAGTAGCATTAATTAACGTATAAATTTTTTGCGTTAATTAATTTCTATTACGTGATAAATGTCGCATAAATATGTACGATGATCAGTAATGCGTTATCTTTTGATGGATTCACATCCAGCTAATTGTATATTCAACCAAAAAGTTCGAAGAATGCGCATAAATTTAAAGAAAGATTACAATTTGATCTTCGCATAGCTTACAGAATAGATTTAACAAAAACTTATGCATTTAAAAATTTTCAATACAATTGTGCTAAAGCATTTTTAGTCATATTAGAACTAATATAACCTTTGTGAGAAAGAGGTTTTTCTTAACAAAAATAAAAACTTATCTAAAGTCTATATGAATGTAGAGAAAGTTTTATACCTTTGCAATTGCTGCGAAAAAAATTATCGGTCTCTTCAGTCAGATCCAATTATAGATTTCCCATGTGCTAAAATCCAAAAATCAATAAGTTTGGGTTCCGAAATATTCTTTATGAAATCAATATTTTGATGAATTTTATTTGCGGAAGTGAATAAAGTGAATGAAGAGAATAAAAAAAGTTAGCATGACGCTTTGATCTAAAATTTTTATAACATTTTAAGATTTAAGAACGTAAGCTATTTATAAAAAAAAAAACTTTCAAATTTTATATTATTTAAAATATCCATGCACACATAATATCTATCTACACATAAATATTCTTTTCTTATAAAATATAATAATAATGCATGAAGCTTAATCTTTTTTCTCCTCCCTCTCTCTCTCTCTCTCTCTAAATTTTATTTTTAAATATACATTTATATACAGACAATTATTTTGCATACTTGTATGTACGAAAAAATATACGTACAGGAATTCTGTTTTATACAGAATGGATGATTTAAAATAAAAGTTGTACACAGCGATACATTATTCATAAACGTAAGTCGATCTCTTGATTTCATTGCGTCACACATGACGTAATGTAATTATTATCCCGACATCGTTTTCAACGTTGTTAGATAGTGCGTTCAATTAATGCAACGTAATTAATGCATAGCAGCAAAGTAATTTAGAATTAATCCGACGTTTTTCCGCGATTTATTTTTAGGTAGTCGGAACACGATTAGTTGATTGTAATTACATAATCTCGCTATTAATAATTAACAAGTTATTCGTCAGTCGCAGTATACAATTCCGATCATGGCATATAGCGCATCACATATCGCGTGTACAATGTCCGAGTGCGTAATCGGATGCCCAATCAAAAAACCGCACGCGAATGTGCGAGAGCAGTTATTAAGAATTATGCAAATCCGTCGTCGAACCGCCGCGAGCCGCGGCCGCATCGTGTCAAACGTTTTGCACTTATCTTGCATGCATTAATGTGACAGAAAACAAGAGCGAAACGTGTTTACCTTCCAGGTAAACTTAATTTTCTCTCGAGATGTAAGAGAGAAAGAGAGATGTGCATTAATATGGACCGTACATGACCGTACGCCGTTACCACAACTCGACATAACTCGAAAACTACTATCATTAAAGCAAATTCAAAAGAGGCCGTCTGCAAAAAACGCAAAAAAAACGAGTCGCCCGCGGTTAATGAAAGACACCTCGTTTTAAAGAGACTTTCATTTTTGTGATCCACTTTAGCTGTGTTCGAGAAGTGCGCTATCAGCGCTATTGTATCGTTCTATCCTTGTTTTACGTCTAATGAACGATAAGGATGACGTGATAGCGCGCTCCCCGCACGTAGCCTTTATATTTCCTTTTTTCTTTTTTCTACTCCTCCTCGTTAAATCTTTTCGACGCGCGATACGAAGAGATTTATTATCATTTGTTACTATCACATGTAACGCGAATACGCGTGAAATAAAAAAATACTTATTTTACTTTTTTGTGATTCTCCGTACAATATCTTGAATGCCGATGTTCGCCGGAAAATCTCTTAATCCGCGAAGCCTTCGGTTACAAAGTTTGCAATCAGAGACAAGAACCATTTAATAAGATTAACATCTTTTATCGGTGTCGATCTTTGCATCGTTCTTCTTACACTCACACTTAATTCGGCTTTTCTGTTGACTTATTACAAGAAAATTAATGTTTAATCGTTGCAAAATTATTTACAAACAAAATTATTTGTGTGAATAAATTTCTTTAAGCGTTTATTCGTTTTCTTTAATATGAGCCAAGAGATATAATAGAATTGTCGCAACGTTTTTAATTTGCGGGTTTAATTAATCTCATGACATTTGGCGGAAGAGAAGCTTGACATTCTATTTCCATTCTCGATTTCTTATCATAAATTGCTACATTTTCCATCAATTTTCTCTAATATTAGCCATTGCAAAAACATGCAGTTACAAATAACATATGAATCAGTGTTAAGTTAATTCAATAAAAATGTGTGCTATATCCGAAAGTTTAAAAATTAATTTGATAATAAAAAGTTTGTAATTATTCAATATTCTCTTTCTCTCTCTTTTTCTCTATCTATCTATCTATCTCTATCTCTATGCACGCGCGATGTATCTATCTATTTTAAGTGTTATAAAATAGATAAAAGTGTATAGATACTCGTTCTTTTATCACCGAGTAACAGAGAATGACATTAATTGCTCGCTGTCTAAATATCGTTGTAACTTTCAATATTTACATGTATCCGTTAATATCCACTTATTCAATCGATTGCACATAAACGTCGCGTTTTAGTCGGTCAGTTAATTGCTCCTCTCGTATTGCTCTTGCATGATTTATGTCTACGGATCATAATGAATTCTTTTTTCATTCTTCATTATTTCAAAAATGTCTATGATATGAAATATTTTCGTAAATATTATACAGCATTTATAATTTTTTACAATTTATTTACAATTAATAAAAGCTATATATTATATTTTACACGCGCGCGCGCATGTGTGTCAATTTCATTCTCAAGCAAGATATTGACATACATGTTTAAATGAAACAATATTCTGAAAAATTGAGTATTTTTTTAAATTTAAATCAGTAATTATTTCTGATTGAAAAAATTATTTGACATGTAAAAAAGCAAGTCGTGTAAATTACTTTTTTGTATTCTCTCAATTCTCTCTAATGATTTCTCGCAAATTAATGATTGTGTTGTTGTTCGTCAATGTAAGTTGCTCGTCAATGTAGCACAGAACACAAAATAATTTCGATACGAATACGGAATCACATTTGCAACATGTTTGCATGTTTGATTCACATTTTATTTTTTCTGTTACTAATAATGTTTCTGTTACTAACAAAAGCGATCTTTAAAAGAAAATAATTCCGAATTGTCTTCGTTAAATCATATCAAATTTAGTTTTCGTCTGTTTCGAAGAATATCGCGACTAAAGAATTGCGCACGTGTTACTATGGTTCAGTGAATTCTTCTATTATTTCAGGAATAAAAATTTTCCCTTCAATTTAGCGATATCTATTGTATGAGATAGTATTGACGCTTACTACTCAGTCTATACTTGTCATCGAGTGATTAATTGGATAATATTGAACGATACACGTCCATTAATAATCTGCGAAAAGTCTAAGATTGCTGTCCAACTTGTAATTCTAGGCATTGTATCAGCATTCCATTGCTCTCCTTCTCAATGGAAATAAAAAAGGAATGCAATAGGCACGAATGTCAATACACGTCAACAATGCACAATTACAAATCTTGAACAGCATTGGTCTAAGGAATGACATTTAATGATAGGAAATTAATAAATTATTTATTTATTTGTTATTTCTAAAAGAGCTATACATGCGATAGTTTAAAAAAATATTGTAGATATTGATATAAACTCTATTGAATATTTGTTACTTGTCCAACATTATAGAGAGAAATAATGTTTTATAAATTTTATATAAATATTCTAACGATCAAATATTTACACACACACACACACACACACACACGCGCGCGCGCGCGCGCGCGCGCGCTTGACAATTTTGACAAATCTTTGTAATGAGTAAGTCTAGATTTATCGAATAGAAATCGACTAGGAATATTATCGTAGGATCTGAAAATAGTTTATCCACAAGACGTATTTCTTGGCATGTTTGCCAAAGCGGCGGCATGTCACTGCGAATTCTTGCAGTAGAAAAAAGCCACAATCAGCCAAATGTTAGTAAGAGCTTCAACTCCCGTCGGACCGTAAAACGACTACGCGAACTGTGACTAAACTTGGAAAACAATTCAGTCCGCGTCGTACCATTGGGATTGGTTTCTCCAGAAATCTTACGAAATCTTTAAATTGTTTGCCTTTCCTTTATATTGTAAAGCACGAAACTTTTTGCTTAGCAATTATTTCGATTGTGCTAAACTATGCAGTTCAAGTAAAATTGCTGCCCATATGTTTACATACTACTTATACTTGAATATTAATAATGCAAAAATGCTGTTAAATTTTGAATTATATTTGTGATATTTTATATTGTAATTTTTTTAATGACATCAAATTAAAAATAAATTTTATGCATATACATATAATTTTGTGATACGTAACATACAGAAACATTAAGAAAAAATAAAAAGAGAATATTGTATTTGCTCTCATAGAATTGTACATTGCTCAGTCGTTTTACTTTTAATTTATTTTTTTCAAAAATTTAAATTTTTTTCCAATACTGTATACGAAATAAATTAATTGTGTCGTTTCGTTTTTTTATATTGATTTGATATTCAACTTGCGCATAAGCATTTTTTTTATATCCTTTTTATATCTTTTTATATGAATTATAATTTACAAAGTATTCTTAACTCACCTTTATATTTATCCATATTCATTATGACGAATCAGAAAGATTATATAGAAACATTTCTCATTAATATATTGTAGAATATACGTGCATTAATGGTCTTGTAAAATTATCTTCAATTACTTGAATTACATTGCTTTAATTTCTAAAACTCTTAAAACTTGCTGGTAATTATCCGATGTATCTTAATTAGTTGTTGTATTTAAAATATAACATATCGTGAATATTGTCGAAAGTTTTGCAAAGCTCAAAATCAGAGATAATTTAAATTTAACCAGATTTTTCTTAGAGACAGAGAGAATATATAATTAAACTTTCTAGGATTAATTTTGATGACATAATGGGATTTTGATATTATCTGGTTGTATATTAAGACATAAAATTAATAGTTACGATCGTGCAACGCGTATGTACATATAACATGACAAATTCATCTGATTCATGAAAGCGAGATTTACAATTTTTACCTTATTTAATTTTTGCAATACGATACTACTAGCAAATTCGATTGAACGCACTCGATGTGCACTGATGCACATTAAATTTATATACAAATCGACGTAAAGATGTGTTTAATATAAATAGAAACAGATTAAATCGCGAAATCCTCAATATATTTTATAGTGCTAATTGAAATATGTATTGGGCATTTTATTATTCGAAATATTTCATATTTAGATTAGATCAGTGTACAATTGCTTTAATGTGCACCAGTGAGCATTAGTGCGTCCAATCGAATTCGCTATAATGCCGCATATTTTGAAAAAGGTTTCTAACACAATGATAGTAGAGTTTTATTTTATCAGTATGTTGATCTCTCGTTTTTATTTTTAATATATCTAACATAACTATTCTTAAATAATTTTGTTCTATTATATTTTTGACACGTTATTTTATTAACGAAGGGTTGTTTAGTTAAGTTTGTTGCAGAGATATAAGATTTTTAAAACACGATATCGCGAAACTTCCTATATTGTTTCTCATTATCTATGATATCGACGTTTTCTACGAATATCTATCAAAATAGAATAAATATAAGAGAAAAATTATTTTAAAGTTTTATTAATCATTCTTAATAGAGATCACCTCAGTCACAACAAAAATTTGCACGTTTGCTCTAGAGAGATTCGGGACAATAAATCATTTTCCTACTGTGCAATAGTGTGGTTCGAACGTCTTCTGTTCAAGAGTAATATCGATGTTCCCAGCGAAATGCATAATTCATGCTTTGAAAGCGTGGCGTGTTGGGAACAGATGCAGTGGAGCGACGATTCCATCCGATAAGCAGTCTGTTTATTGCCCACGTCAATTGCGATTATATGCCGAATTTTGCAAATCTGTTCACGAAATATTAGGAGGTAATTTAAAATATACAGGGAAAAACATTTCTTTAGATTTAACAAATTTTCTTAAATTTAAAGAAATTTATGTATTGGAATAATCCAAATGAATGTTTGAATTAAACAACGCAATTATTGGACTTTTCACATAATGTATATCTTTACCTTAAAGTAAATATTATTTTTTTAAAAATTGAATTTCTTTTTCCTTAAGTAATTTCATTATTCCAGTAAAAGTGTTATTCACTTTATTTCTTAACAATTCGTTTTTTTGAAAAAGCAGCAGCAGATGATTATTATGTCTCTTACCGCATATCAAGACGGACGAAGCAACTAGACTGCTAGTTTGCATAAGTAAGAATGCATGATTGGTTTTTACTTATGGATCCAATCAATCATATAAAATATCTCGTGAAAAATCTCATGCCGCACCTTTTATTCTATCTTGTGTGGTTTTTTTTTATTTACGAAAAATAAAACGCTGCGTCTATCTAGCGGTGCAGTGTACGTCTCGTGAGGAACGTCTAGTAAATATAACTAATTTTTTATAGATCCAATCAAATATTTAGTAAGCAATTTAGTGTAATCAAAGAGAATGTTATTTCATCGTGTTGTCATTGTATTATTTCACATAAAAATATTGTTTCGTGTTTTCTGCCAAACCTAAAATATTTGTATTCAACAAAATAACATTTTATTTAAAGTTATATTGTTTTTGTGAAATAAATGCAAGCCAAACAAATGGAAATACCGAAAGTACAAGAAATGTTTCTCTCTGTGTATGTGCGCGCGCTCACAATTGATTATTACGAGCGTAAAAGTTTATTTATAAGACTTTTAATATTCAGATTCAGCTGATAATTAAGAAAATAGTTTTTTATTAATAATTTTGTTAATAAATGATTTTTCTCTCCCTCCCCCCACCCACATACATACACACGATTTTGACATTATGAAATATATATATATTGATGTATATATTTGACAAAGTACAACTCCAAAGTACAACTTCAATACAATTTTATCTTTAAAAAACATAATTTTTAATTGTATCTCATTTGGGACTGATAAATTGACTCAATTGTAAAATTGAAAAATTTAGAAAATAACAGAATACGTTTCTCTTAAATTGTCACTATCTAATCAGATTCAACCAAGTATCGTCATGAATATAAAAAGAAAAGATAGAACCAATGAGTACAATGTGATCTCGGAGGAAAATGTACATTTTGGCAAATTATTTTGTCGAAACTCACACACGCGCACACACTCGCGCGCGTGCGCGCTCACTCGCCATTTGGTCCTACTCTCAATCTCTCATAAAGATTTTTTGCATACGTAGATATTTTTTCATCAATCGGGATTAGATATAAAAATTGGTTCCTTTGTTTTGTCATCCGCGTAACAAATTATCGATTTGCTTGCAAAGGGCTCGCATGAGATAAACTTCATGTCTAGAAAAAAATGTTGTTCTGTTCACATATTAAAATAGCAGCGTAGAAAAGTCTATAGCGTTAAATACAAAAGGAAGGAATCAAGAAACTTTTTAGATTTGATATATATATTGAAAGATAATCATTATTACGCAACTACACATTATGATATATATTATACGTATCGCATTTATATCATTACATTTCTGAACTCAACATTTCTTGCGTCGCGCATTCTACGAATATACAAAGGGAAGAAACTTAATATTGATAATAAATCATTAATAAAGTCTATAATTAATAAAGTCAAACCTTTTGATTTTAATTAGTAGAGACTTATAATTATAAGAACAGAAGAAGTTTTCTTACTATAATATTATAATTATAACGAGCAAATATTAATATTAATTGTTTTTATTATTTCTTATTTGTACAACGGTGTTATTATCAAAGAAAATAGTAATAGAAGAATTGTTTGAAGTGTAGCAACGTACATTGAAGCTTTAGAGTTAGCTAGAAAGACTATTGAACCTGTCGGTGGGATATTAACTTTGTGCAGCTCAACATCTTGGCTGAAAAATACAGAAATAAGAGATTAATTTTTTTACAATAATTTTATTGTACAATATTTTTATGTGTACGCAATTCTAATTGTTTTTATCAATGAATCATCAAACATTGATACTTACTTTTGCTTTATTCTGGAACCTATGCTCGCTACTTTAACTTTACCATTCTTGAATCCCCTTAAGACTTTCGTTAAATCAATCTCTTGTTTCTCTTTGTCTGAGAAGTTTATTAACAATGTCACAGCTTCTTCGCTCGTTTTACGTAGAACATATAAAACGGTGTTATTTATAACATCAGTAGTTAACGATCCAAATTTGAGTGCGTTCGATGTATTACGTAACTGCGTCAGAGCGCGATAAACATGATAGTGAGAGTCTTCAATTATTCTTTGTAACAATAAATTTACGTGAATATAATTATCGTGAACTGGTAACCAAGTTTTAGTGGCGTTACTGAAACCTGTCAATACAATTAACAAACGGGATTTCATCATTGAGAATTTTTTTTCATAATTTGGAATTAATTTTCAAAATATTTAGTCCGTTAATAAATATTTACAATGAGAAATATCTTGTTTTTTCATAATGCTTAAACTCTTTCAATTAGTATTTTAATTTCTTGTTAAATGATTCTTCTGAATATATTGTATATACAATACGATGTTTTAGAGACCGGAACGACTCTTTACATTAAAAAATTCTTTTGTCACACATTCTCTTGTTTTTAATTCTCTACGTAAATATATATATATATATATATATATAAATTTTAAAATAAAGATAAATTTGTAATTTTACGTAATTTATACCTGCATTTTTGAAAAAGTTCCATTGATATGGTGTGCGAACGGGATCGCGAGATCGACTTTTGTATTTATCTTTGCCTGCGTTACAACCTGCAGGATCCTTCGTATCCGTCCAAGTTATATCCGTCTTATCAACCATTCCAATTTCTTCGCCGTAGTATGTCACTGCCACGCCTGGCAGTATCATAGCTAACATCGTCATTTGATCACTTCTTCCAGGGAAACGCGAAGCAGTACGATTACGATCATGATTTCCCATCTGCAAATATTTTGACACTTCTGTAAATTTTGTAACTTTTATAAATTATATATTGCATTATGTCAACTATTTACATTATCATAGAATATATAATATAATGAGAAATATTAATATCGTATGATTTTATTGATAAAAACACTTCCTGATATATTTTATTTATCGTTTTTTAATTTTTTTATAAAATAAAATAGTTTAATTGTTATGTACTGTACTAATGATAAAAGAAAATGAAAAAATAGGATTCTTAAATATTACAGAGAAGTTTAATGTTGAATATATACGCGCACTGACATTAATTTCGTATGTACATATCAATGAACATGTTATCGTATAAATTTACCGCAACAATTAAATCCTTCGTTAAAACTTATTAAACTATGTTATAACGCATTTACGTATTGATTGTATCAATATATAGAATTATCGCAGCAATTGAATTGCCTTCTCTCCTTAAAAAGTGACTTACAATTAATGAAAATACTTTCAATAATATCAAATAGATAATTGTAAAATTCGAAAATTAAATATTGTATTATTGTTTTGTCGTATAATATAAAGAATGGAAACATGAAAATATGAGAAAATGTTTTCTTACCACCCAGTTAGCAACACCGTCTTCGGGCATCATCTTCATCCACTCTTCTATTGTCCTTTTAAACGTAGTAGCATTTGACACAGCAGTCACATTCATGATAAAATTAAAATTGAAAGGAATGTGAGAACCATAATTGTAATATTTGGTTGTGTTTTCTAATGAAGTGTACGCTTCAGTCATCATTACCTGATATATTCAAAAAAATAGAAGGAGAGACGTATGTATGTATAATTCGAATATAATGTGATAAAAAAGTATGTTCAATTAACTCTAATTTTCTGAAAATGATATTATAATTGCTCAATTTATGATTACTAAATTTAAAGATATTACATTGATATATGTGAGACGTTAAAAGCAAATGCACCTTCTCATCTGCGTTATTATGAAAAGCATAGTCATCCAAAATTTTTCTCCAGCTTTTTACTAAATTGTATGTTTGTGGCTGATCTTTCGTCAATGTATGAATCAGATAATCATGTTCATCTTTTGTTACACCCTTTATATTGCTTTCAGGTTCGTCCGAGGTATAATTTGTTTCGTAAAGATACGATACCGCGTCTATGCGAAATCCGTCCACGCCTTTTCTCAACCAATATGTGATTATTTCCTATGCAACATAAAAGTAAACATGCGCAATTCAACAATTACATACTATATTATACGGTTCCATATTTTGTATTTTGTCTGTAATTAGTGAATGCGTTTTGTTGCGCAAAATTTTTGTATAATTCTATTTCAACAAAATATAATGTTTTACCTTCATTTCTTCTTGCACATGAGGATTAGAGTAATTCAAATCTGGTTGCCTGAAGTGAAATTGATGAAGGTACCATTGATTACGTGTTTCGTGTTTTGTCCAAGCTGAACCACCAAACACACTTAACCAATTATTTGGTGGTTGACTGTTGTTATTTTTTCCATCCGCCCATATATAGTAATGTTCATATTTGCCAGTACGATTTAAACTCATTTGGAACCAATAATGTTCATCGGATGTATGATTGGGCACGAGATCGAGAATGATCTATAAAAGTCGAATTAATTAAATATTAACTAAGTTAAATATTATTAGATGTGCATATTAACAGAACTTGTCAAAATTACTACTCGGTTGAAATACTCGATTTAAAACAAACATTTTCTTGTATAAACTGCTTTCTTGTATAAATTTTTTATTACCTTTAACCCAATTTCTTTAGCCCGCTTTACAAGATTTTCAAAATCCATCAATGTGCCAAATATTTTGTCAATATCTTTAAAATCCGAAATATCATATCCAAAATCTACCATAGGACTTCGATTGATGGGTGATAGCCATATCGCTCCTATTCCTAATTCCATAAAATGATCAAGTTTGTTCGTTATACCTGTAATAAACAAAAATTGATAACAAAGGTTGATAACATAATCGATAATAGTATAACAAATTTCTACCTTTTTAATATACTTTTTGACGAGACAAAAGATTTGTTATCTTATTATTGAGATATTTCCAATAAGTGCAAAGTATAAATATGTATTTTTTAAACACATACGCGATAATCTATATTTCTAATTAAGATAAGAGGAAAATCTAATAGTCATCCGTAAAATATCTAATGTAATTGTGTGCAAACATTTTTATGGAATATACGATATTACATTAGAATATTTAGGAATATTACATTGGCGAATGAATGTACTTCGAGATAAGATTCTTAAGGTTTTGAAACAAACATAGAGATTTGTAGCGCGAAAAATAGCAATGACATCTATTTTATTTGATATCACGTTTTTGTTTGGCTTTAAGCTTTAATAGTATTTATCACGTAATACTTATCTACTCAGCCATTTTCTGTGTAATATTTATTTAAATTGCTTCTTAGAAATGGTATTAATGCAGGCGACATAATATTTAAAGCTATTAAAAAACTAATTAAAATTATTTAATATGGTAATTCTATTATTTTATATAATAATAATCATTTTGATATATATATATATATTTTTTTAAATCTTATTATAATATATTGAAAATGTACGATATAACTTTAAGACAGTAAAATTTGAGAGCGATAACTATTCAAGTTATCTTCTCGTTACGAAACTGTTCTCAAACGACGTATGTAATTACGTTAGATGGATGTATGACAGTGTTATTTTTGTTGATACTTATCACGAAAATCATTATGCGGACAAAGTACGAATACAAATATACAACACAATGCGTTTCGACGCTTGATGGATTTCTACTATAATCTTTTCCATTTTGTCTTACCTTGGAGATCACCCACGCCGTCATTGTTGGAATCCATAAAACTGCGAGGATAAATTTGATAAAAAACCGTATGCTTCCACCATCCTTGATTCGTGATTTCTCCCGAGGTAAAAAAAACTGTTAATAGCAGACCTAAGAGAATGATGCGGTATTCAAGCATCTTTACGATTACGTAGCACGTTTCTTAACATGGTTGTTTATATACGAAGCGACATTGAAAAAAAAAAAGCTAGCAATCGCCTTATCGAACGAACTGAAAAAAAGTTCTCTCACGAGATCGTGATAAACATCAAGTTATTTGAAATTCTAGAGCATTATCTGGGGTACGCTGGTAATGCGAATCGTAATAATCTGTCGTAATAATCACGCAAATGAAATTCCGTAAAAAGTGATTCTTCTAAAGGCTAGCAGCAACGCAACGCTTTAGGAGAAGATATGAAGATATGTATTATCAAGGTCTAAATTTTTGTTATAGATCTAACAATCTTGGCAAATTCACAAAAAAAAATAGACGAATCAAAAAGAAAAAGCTCCTTAAGAACTAGATTTTTTAATTGTTAATACAATTTCGATTATTTCGGTATTATTTATACAATTAATTTCTTTCTGAGATTGATTTTAAGCTTTTGGCAACCTGAAGATTCGTTTTGCACATAACAATAACGATAATTTCACTTTATTTGCCTACTCTCTTGTTCAGTATGCATTTTTTATTAAATTCGCTTTATAAGAAAATTAGTTTAATTACAGTTTGGATTTGCTGATCCGTTTATTGAAAATTGAAAGATCTAATCTTTCATTAAATCGTAGTTTTTTCTTTAAAAAAAAATCTTAAAGCTTATTAATATTGAAGTTTAATTATAGAAAAAGAAAGAATATCTTAATTACACTTGACAGAATGTATGACACACATGTATGATGACGAAATCTTCCATGTTGCACGTAATCTCGTACATTTATTGCGATATTGCACGTTTACTTTTTATTTACAAAATTATCAGTGACATAGATAATTATCAGTGACACATAGACAATGTCCATTGAGCTGTTACCAGGCCTTATTGATACTCATAATTGTTGCAAAATTTTTTAATATACTGCTTTTTGTAAATTGAAAATATACACACATTTATTAATGATAATTATTCAAAATCATTTAATTGTAATTTAAGTATTCTTGATAATTATTATTTTATTGGAGCGCACATAAATGAAATTCACGTTTATTGATTAAATTTGATGAAATTATTATGGGATATCTAATGTATCAAATCTAGACATTTATAAAACAAGTTTTGTGTCAACATCGTTCTGAACGACAATATCTAACATATCTAATATCAATTATACTCTTATGACGACGCAATTGGTCGTCGCTTTAACTTGGGATTCAAAAATGGCAGATCTTTTCTTGCAGAAATTTATGAAATAGAATTGTTTTTGCGTGAAATAATGGTTAATTTGGGTTTACGTTACATGTGCTAAGAATTCTACTAATGAATATAATTAATATAATTAGTATAATTCAGCTGTCAGGAATGGGGGGTATCGACAAATGTTGCGGAAAACGAAACAGGGGATTAAATTTTCAATTTATACCATTTAGGACACTATAACGCAGATAGAATTAACCTCTAAGGATTCGTTTTAAGGATTCGTTGGAAATGATCCTCGCGTGATATAAATGTTTATATACAAATTATAAGTGCATGAAAAATAAATATAATCCGTACATGCAACATAAATAATATTGTAGAAAACATAGCGAGTACTTTTTAAAATTTTAATTTTATTTCATTTATAAGTTTTATATCATACATTATAATCTCGAAAAAATTATTATATATGTGTATATAGAAATTATAATATTGTATATACATGTATATAAAAATATGATAATTCTCTGCAAATTTATATTATTTGAAATTTACATTTAATTAGTATGCTTATTTTTTAACGTAATCATTTATTATTTCCTCTAATACTTCATTGTTATATGAACCGCTGTCTATGAGTGTAGTACTATTTTTCGCAAGTCAATCCAATTAATGAAGTGTGTGTGTGGGGGGAGGGGGTGCGCGCACGCGCGCGCGTGAACATCGATAAATAAAATAGCAGTGTTACATGGATATAGAAACGACAAAATAAGATAATAGAGATTAGAAGTAGAATTATTTTAACGACTAAGTAATTTCCGTTTCTTCGTCTATAGACATAAAAAAACTATAGAAAAAAAACTATAGACATAATTACGTTGAAAAATATGATGTCTCGTTCGAATATTCACTTTCATGACTTTTCCTAGTATTATGTAGTGCTTGTATATATCACTGCTCCTGATGCGGGAATTTTCAAGGTGTGAACATCTTTGATAAGGTTCCTATATTTGCAAAGAAATATAAATATGTGCATATTTGAGATAATTAAAGAAATAATACATATAACGCGTCTCTTATATTTTAGTACTATATTGTATATTATATATTATTTTGATAACGCGTGTAAGTTAATACGTGCGAAGAAAAAATACTTACCCAATAAGATGATGAGCATTCGTAGTGGCATAATAAACGTTTAATTGATTTGATACATGAACAAGCGTTGATAAATCAACTGTTTCTTCTTTATTTGCGAAGTTTACCACTACGTAAACCGATTGCTCTCCATCAGCTTTTCTGTAATAACAAGTATATCATGATTTTATTGTTGACATAACTCAACTTTAAGCGCTACATCAACGTTATCTCGCCAGAAAAATTAAATATTAAAAAGTATATGTACATAAGCTAGCACGTAAAAAAAACGAAATATATTTTCAAATATCTAAAACATGCTTAAAATGTGCTTAAACAATATTATTAGAGGATAAAATTGCATACTTTTTGTTGTACTTTACAATAATACGTTTACCCTACCTGGCAAAAGCGAGAACATCATCGCCCAATAATTTCGTTATTAAGTTTCCATGTTTAATCGTAGGCCATTTTCGTAGAGCAGAAATCGCTTTGTATAGAGCATAGTAGGAGTTGTTCTGTTCTTTTTGCGCGGCTAAATTAAGTGTCACGTAGTTTTCGTTAATCGGTAGCCACGTTTTCGGATTCGTGGAGAATCCTAAAATTATAAATGTAAATCAGATTTCTTTAACAGACAAATTTTATAATTGTATACATATATTATATTCAAATAATTATGCTTTCAATACATATTACATATGACGATACGATATTTTCGAAACGTATTGCCTTTTTAAGATTATGCCGCTATAAATGACAAATCTAAACTAAAGACAGCGATAATATTTTGTAACACGATCGGTAGCCTGTTTCATCTCGAATTTATCTTTCTTTTCTCAATCTCAAAACGTGATGCGTTGATTCTTAATATGCGGGCCGTGACACGAGATTGTCAAACGGCGCGTTTCCTTTGATATGAACTAGTTTTTATAGCGACCGATTAATTAATATTGAAATTTCTTGTTATTTATTAACAGATTAATTATTAATCGATTTTTGGAAAATAAATCTATTTGCAAACTGTGGTCAAGTTGATATTTAACTTTGTCGAAGTATATTAAAGTTTCAAAGCTCACCAATAATAAACACCAATAAATATTCTTTTGCTTTAAACTTATTGATAAACTTGCAAACTGGTAAGCAACATATTGTTTCAACAATGATCATAAATATTCTATTGCTTGGATTAATAAAAGATAGCTTTAAATTTTTCAATCTGCTCAATTTTATCAACTACTTCCGTAAATTTTCGCATTTTAATTAGTTTCAGATAATAATCAGCTTAAATTGCATTTCGGTAGATCTAATTAATAAATTGATATAGCGATTTTAGAAGTTGTTTGGATAAACCGTACCAGCCGAAGTAGTATTGTCCCATTGGAATGGCGTTCTTGCAGGATCCCGAGATGCTTTCTCGAAACCATCTCTGCCGGCATTGCAACCTTGCGGATCTTTGGTGTCTTCCCATGAGATCCATGTGTCCTCCATGCCGATTTCTTCTCCGTTATAAGTTACACCCACTCCCGGAAGCAGTAAAGTTATCATGGTTATAGCTTCAGCTCGTTGCCGTCCGTAACGGGTGACCAATCGCGAATTGTCATGATTTCCAGCCTGCGGAAAGAATTTTCCTTTTTTTTTTAATTATTAATTTTTAAAAGAAGAGATCAAGATGTATCAAGAGTTAGCACATTTCGAATGTGCTTCAAAAAGAAAACATATTGCAGAATATACTTAAAAATATCAAGCTCTTAATCAAATCAAACAATATTTAGAGATATTTAGAGATTCATTCCTTTTAAATTCGAAACATACATTTCTTTTGCTTGACTTACCACCCAGTTAGCAGTTGCTCCCAAAACAGGCATGTTTACCATCCATCTATCGATCAACTTCTTGAAATCGATTGCTTTAGAATCCTGATTCGTATCGGTAATGAAACCAAAATTGAAGGGAAAATGTGCGCCATACACGTAATACTTGATCATCATTGTCATGTTCGCGTAAGCCTCCATCATCATAATTTTTTCCGAATATTCGTTTAACACTTCTCGCCATCCCTTGACCATTTCATAGGTACGCGGTTGATCCTTGGTGTATATCTTATGCGTATAATCATAAACTTCAGGATTTGGATTACCCGTGAGTGGTTCGTCCAAGAATCTGATGTCCTCGCACAAATGTGGTATCGCGTCCACCCGAAAGCCATCCACCCCCTTGTCGAGCCAAAATCTCATGACATCCTGAGGGCAGAAGTAGAGAGCACGATATATGTATACTTGAGTGCGTCTATATACCTATCCCTACCTGATCTATATGTCTTCAAGTGGATTAAACTACTAAACTATTCCTCAAGGCACAATATACGCAAACTATTATCTCGATCGAAATATTACAATAGTTTGCGTTTACAAAAAATACAAAATGATTTAAATTAATTATTTTGCTTCGTTTTACATAAAATCAAATCGTTAATTTGTTATGAATGTCAGAACACGGAAAAATTTATAATTATTATAACGTAGTTTACCTTGATCAAATATAAATAAGTTGTATGACTATTTATACAATATTTTGTATTAGATTAAATTAGAAACATGAAAATGGCAGATGAGCGATTCTGTAATTAAATGTTTAAGTTAAATTGATGCAATCATTCCCGATTAGCTAATATCTTTACTTAGATAACAGGTGTTTGCAAAGGTAATATAATATATAAGTTTGAAAGTGATGCTGCAGTTTCTTCTCAGTTCCTGGCTTTACATCACACATTAGCACATTCTGAGAAAATTTGGTGACATAGGGGATTTGAAGAAAGAGAAATTGCTATGATAAGAATTAAAAAGCATCTTGTGAAATAATAATTGCAAAAGGAAAGAAATTGAATAAAATCTCGATATCTGTTATGCGCAAATAAGGGAGGAATATATATATACTGGCACAAAAAATTTTTGTTACGTACTTTTAATGAAAAGAATACGCAATGAGAGAAAAGTTTTTTTGTATCATAATTATTAAAGAAAACGAGAAAGACACATTTCATGTACGACTTGGAATTTCGCGAAATTTTTAAAACTAGCACAAAAATGATTGTACATTGCGTCACGCAAGCTTGTCGCTCTATTCGCTACACGATAGTTTGTCCAACCCGGATTTTATTGCGTGTATTAGTGTACGTAACAACTTTCGGTACCACGGCTGAATATTTCACTATTTCACTGTTTCTCAAATTACGCGCGCAGGATTTGATCGTAGAATACGAATGTCTGCAAAATATTCACGTATTATAATTCTATCAGTTATAACGTAAAAAGAAGATAAAACACGTTATAACAATCACGGGAAAACTTGACCTTTAGCCTTTAATTAAGTACGATGTGCAAATAATTTGTTTGAAAGTTGTTATTCCAGCTCGGCGAACTTTTGTTTGTTAAATTGATCGTAATTATCTCGCTTCACGCCCGCTGGATATTTGTCACCGTACAGTCGGACGATCATTATCGGTCATCTTCCTCGTTAAATCGCATTAATGCGTCGTGACCGCGCGATATTTTAAGTGTTCACACCTTTGAAAAACTGGCAAATTGTACATCCGCTTTTTGATTCATTCCACGAGCATAATTTTACGCCCATCGCGTTTGCGCAACGAGCAGTTTAATTGCATCCGCTTCCTTGTAAACACGATAACGCAACAATGCGACAACGCGATCGGAGAAAACACTTGCCTGCGTCCATATTACATGTATTTCAACGATTTGTCTTGATTTATCGTGTGAGTTAATTACTCTTAATGTAAAAAAATGTGACGTATAACGTTGTATAACGTTGTATAACGATAGATAGACACGGCATGTATCGTATCGTCGATCGTTTTTATCGCGGTCGCGCGAGATTTTTCTGAAACGCCAATAATTTCGAGCAAATTGTTGAGAGAGCAGAAAAAAAACAGAACGGTGTTTGCTTTTTGTTTCGCAACGAAGAATGGAAAATCTGTCGCGCGCACGACGATGATGACGGGAAAAGCGATGTCCTTGCGACGATGTATACAGACCGGATTTATTTTCACCCCTTGTGACATCGACGACACGCTGTAATCCGTCGCCCCTACGCAGCTTTGCTTTGTGGTTACCCAAGACAACGAGATAACGAGATAATTCGATATAGTTTTGATCCAAGTTCTCATCGAAAAAATTGGATATTTCGCTATCGATAATTTTTTTTCATATCGAGTTGCAATTGGGCCACGGATTTTGTCTCAAAGTTATTAAATATGAAATTAGTTTGGGCTTGCAGGGCTGACAAGCCGTGTTCTAAGTAATCGGAAATTTATCGCTATCTCTAGCGTAGCGACTCTTACTGTAAGATCTATATATAATAAGATTATAATTTTGCAAACTATATTAACTATTATATTATGTACACTAATACAGAATCGTAACTTTATATTCGAATAAATTAGTCTGTCAAAGTAATTTGCGGAACATTGATCTAAACTTAATTATGATAATTATTTCGTACATACTTTCATTGCGTTCACTACGTTCTCGTTCTCATAGTTGAGATCGGGCTGTTCTGGTGTGAACTGATGAAGATAATACGCTTGTCGTTCTTCACGCCAGGTCCATGCTGAACCCCCAAACACACTCACCTATGCGTGCAGATAATCGTACAATTATTCTGTTATACCTTTAATACACTACAAATGATATAAAACGTTAACTATACCATGGATATTCGAAAGAACATTGTGTTTGTACTAGCTGAAATGTAGCGTTGCTCGGTTTAGATATGTTATTTCGCGTTGCGAGTAAACGCGCCGTGTGACGTTGGTGATACTGGCAATTTTAAAATTGACGAAACATTTCACGCATACAAAATTTGTAATTGCTATAATAGAACGTCAATATGTTGAGCGCAATAGAGTAAGTTTTATGTGTTAATGCGTAATTTGCATCCGCTTCGACAAATAATACTAAATAAAAAAAATGGATTATATATATCAATAGGATATTTTGAGATTTCCATCTGATCAATTATTGCAGTTGAACTGACATTTAATCTTTATTGAAAATAATTTGTGTACTGTATACATATTAGTTTTTAAATTTTTTTTCTAAATCGTCTCTGTCGTGATAGTTAATATAAGAGATAACTTTGAGTAATCAATTATATCTCTGTAACCTAATCTCAAATATTTTTATACTATTATTAGTATAGCATAAAAATTTTCTAATTATGTTTTTTTTATAATTACATTATGCATTAAACAAAAAATATCGAATATTTCTCTTCGAACGTGAAATCTGAATAGCTGTAAGATCACTCGTGCACCTCAATATGATAATGCGAATTGTTAACAAGCACATCGTGCGATATTCGACTGCTATTCGCTTAGCACAAACATCCTCCAATATTCTAAAGCATCGTTTGTATCACACTGCCAGATAGAGAATTAATAATAAAAGCTATCCTTTAATCCCATTCAGAGAGCACGAAAGAGGATATTTGAAATTTGAGCATCGAGATAGCTCGGTATATTTGGACTTGGATTAATTTACCGATTTTAACAACGGCCATTCACAAAGACATTCACAACTCTCGCGTCGTCAATCTCCGTTGTCTTCAGTCATGTTACGGACGTAGCTTCGGGTTACCCAATTACTCACCCAATTATTCGGTACCGTAACCGTTCCATTCGGCAACACCTTGCCTTTATGCCATACGTAATAATTGGTGTAAGGTTCTATGCTTTGCAAACTTTTTTGGAACCATTCGTGCTGATCCGACGAATGATTAGGAACAAGATCCATAATAATCTTCATCGATGCGTCATGCGTGGTTTTTACAAGCTCTTCGAAATCCTTCATAGTACCAAATGTTTTGTCGATATTGATAAAATCGGAAATATCGTAGCCGAAATCAACCATCGGGCTGGGATAAATTGGAGATAACCAGAAAGCATCAACATTCGATTCAATGAGATGTTTCAGTTTGCTCGTGATACCTGTGTACAAAAACTTTTGAATTTTAATAAATACAAGTATCAAAGAGGCTAAATGTCGGTCTTGCGGTATAAACATTTAGCCTCCTTGATATTTGTATTTATTTCAAAATCGGTCCTAATCTCAAATATAGTGTGTTTTGAATTTGTGTTTTATTCACGAAATATTTCTCCGTTAATGTGTGTTCTCTTTTAGAAGAGATTTCTTTTGTGCAAAGAAAATAGATAAATAGACATTTAATTTCAAACGCGCTTAACTTTTTCTTAAACTTTTTCTTAGACTTGCAACGGCCATTTAAATTACTAATCAAGTATTATTATAAATATGGAAAATGTATGATAAACTTAATAATTTTCTGGTCTATTTTGAAGAGTGGGATTCGAAGGGAGGGAGGAATTGGAAAAATTCATTCCTTCATCAAAGATTTTTTAAATTGAAATTTAAATTCTATATTCGATAAAGAATTTGTTAAAAATGAAAACTAAATTTCTAAAATATTTAAACATCTAGACTTTTTTTTTAAACATCTAAATACGTGATAATGTAATTGTAATAACTCATCTTAATAACTTAGTAATAACAAAGTTATAAAAATGCGACGATTTATTCATCACATACACAATTTACTTTTTTAAATGTTATCTCACTATAATATTTAGAACGATATATTTTTATCCTATATATAATTGTATCGCTGTATTATCGAAATCACAATCATTTTCTCTAGGATTTTATTGCAAATGAAAAAACCTTTGAAAAGTACCTTTAAGATCTCCGATACCATCACCATCACTATCCTTGAAGCTTCTGGGATAAATTTGATAAAGGGACATTGACTGCCACCATTCTGGAGTATATTCACTATGCCCGAAATTAGACGATAGTAGTACCGCACAAAGCATTATTATACCCTTCATTCTTGTTGGATCTTAAAAATTACAAAGAATTACAAAGAATTATTCATGTGACGTAAGTACAACTTAAATAAATATGTGTAATAATATTTGCATAGAGGATTATTCTCTAAATAGCATCAATCGTTTGTTTATCGTTTTTTATTTCAAAAGCTAAAGTAGGAAATAAAAGATAAAGGTTTAACGTTAGATTTATAGGAGATAAAGCAAAAATAATGGAATTTTAAAAGTAACCAATAATTGAATATAATGCTTAAAATTTTATTAAACATAGATTTGTTCTAGATAGATTTGTTCTTTTAGTAATGCTACAAAAATATAATAGCTTTATTAATGAATCACTATATCAATAATTTCTTTAAATATATTAACAGCTTTTAAAACAAATGTTCTGTTGTCTTTATCTGAACGTTATCTGAAACTTTTTACACTTGTACTGCAGCAAAATCATCATAAAATATAATTTGCAGAATTGTTTTGGAAACATATTACCAAAAGATGTAAACAAAATCTAAAAACTATTTTCTCATTTGTTCATTGATTATCTATGATCTCAAGTTGAACTAAAATCGAAAAAATGACAACATGTATCAATATAATATATAATATAATACAATCTTGCTATGTATTATATAAACTGCGATACATCTGTATAAACAGTTATTTCGTTATATTTCAACGATCGCAAAATCACGAAATGATAATATATTTCTAATTCTTTAAAAGTGAAATAAATTATATAAATTATTCCTAAAATATTAGATAATGTTTTCTATCATTGTTCTAATACACATCTTTCTGTGTGCGCGTGCATGTAATTATTGTATTATTATAAAGTTTGCAAAATGATAATCCCTAAATTGTTTTTATAAATTTGTGCACTTACAATTCGTCGGCGCGGATGCTTCGGACTAATAGAGACTTCTCGGACACTTGCTATATAATCTACTGTTGTAGAATAAACAAAATCTTTCCTCTTTTATAGCCGCATTATGTAATTACAGTCGAGTAGGATTTCATATGTATACAATTGATGAAGTCTGCGCGGAGTATACGACGATATATAATATATATCTAATCGTGAGATATGTATCTTTGTTTTTTATCTAACTCCTTCAAGAAGCTATTAATGCTACAACTGAACCAGTGTCTTTCAAAACGACAAAAAATTAAATGATTAAGTAGAATATTTAGAAATTTATATAATATACGCACGATTTCCTGCTTTAAAAAGCATTAACTTTCCATAAAAAATTTTCTGATTGATTTAGAGTGAATTTTTTTAGTGAGGTCGATTCTCCCAAACACGTGAAAGAATCTTATCAAAATTTTAAGTATTTCTGATTATGTAAATTAAATTATTATTCTTGTATATATTTCTTAAAAAAAAAATGTGTTTTAATCTATAAAATATTATTATTCCAAAGAAGTATATAGAAAAATAATTTTTTTTTTTTTGAAAAATTTTGCGGAATATTGTTTCAGAAACACTGGCACAGAGATATGTTTTACATTTCCGGTGAAATTAAAAAGATTTATTGATATTGATAATAACATCATATTATCAATTTGATATCTACTAATATAAATTAATGTTACATCAGTAAGGTAAATTGTAGATATTTTAAATAGTTATTTTAAATAGGAACAACTTTCTCTTTTATGTAGATTGACATATTTACAATAGAATAAAACTAATAAATATTACTACTACTATCCAATATATGTCATATATTAAATATTTCGCGAATACTATTTGTCATTTGCGAACGTAACGTCGACACGTACGCAAGTTTTAAGTTTCTGGTTTATACACATTTTATTACAAATGGAAACCGTATACGTTATAAACCTGCGCTATCTTATTCTATTGAATTTTATCATCACGACTACACCATAATTATTTTAAATTTGACTATCGATTGGTTACTATGGACAAAAGCCGTTCTCACCGATAAATGAGAAACAGTCTTTCTGCTATCGAATTTTATAATATAGATTTTTATTTTAAATTGCTGACACTGAAACGTTTGACAATTATGTTTAAGTCTAACAATCATTTCACATATTTCAATAACCGAGGTAATTTTATTTTACATATTAAAACAGATCCATTGTAATAAGAACTGCAACAGCAATGCTCATATTGCATTTTTATATTACATTATCTCTTTGTGTTCTTTTCTCTGTTTTTTTCTTTATAATTTTTTATGTAATTATTTATTTATTCGTACTGAAGAAGACTTCGTGATAGATAGTCGAAACGTATACGACGATTTTTAAATTTATTATTTTTATATTGGAACCATCTATTTATGTTAATAAACTATTCGATCTCTAACAATAACAACTTTCTCGTGCTCGTTCATTGGTCTTATCTTTTCTTTATTGCTTAGCATAATACGAGCTGTAATCTAATTATTAATTATTTTTTATTTATTAAATAGTTCGCTTTTTGAGAAATAATCTTATTTTCGATACAGCTTATTTTTATAAATTCTATGCTTCTGTGATGACAATTAAGCTTGCTTATTTGTCAAAATAATATCTCAAAAAAGTGAAGGACGACATCAAAATTGATGCGATTAGATACGAAATTAAATTTTATGAAAATAACAGTTATCAACAAGACATTATTACAGAACGCTGCGTCAGTATAGACATATCATATGTTAATGTAATAAAAAGATTCATCAAAAATTGATTTCGACAATAACAACTCTACTCGACAAAAATTTAATCAGCGATAATATTTAAAAGAAGATAACGCGTTATATAAGCGATTATTATCATCAATATTATATCATGCATGATGGAAAACTTAATGAAAAAGAGATTAAAATCGATATATTTAAATTGAAGATTAATATTCAATTTTAAGTTCGCGTATTATTGAAACGTATGTAATATCTATATCGCATAAATATTTATTTCTATCCTTTTGTCCTGCTTTACACGACGTTTACATAAAAGAAAGATACTTTTTAATTAATATGTTATATATATAGATATTTTTTTCTATTATACAATATTATTTTATTTAAAGCGTAAGTAAATCAAAATGTCATTATATGTTTATATTTATGTCATTATATCTACTGTTTTATTATATTTTTTTTTAGGAGACGGTTTACAGTTTTAGCATTGTGTATAAAGATTACATAACTTATGTTAAAAAGAAAAATGATATATATTTCTGCGAATATAGTAATAGTAGAATTGTAATTTATTGTAATTTTGCTAATAAAACAATTGTCTTTACTATAACAAATTTTATTTTTTATCTGAAAATGCAAATAATGCATGTGACAGATGAAATAAAAAATATTTCTTCCTTGATCGTCGTATTATGCGAATGGCTAATAGAGAGTTTTTTAAACAAAAATTCAATCTTGCGATCTAAAAATATTAGCGCAATTGCGCGATGTCCCGAAAAATGCTCCCAAAGTTCAATTAAATATTAATAAATAGATTAAAAATGTATACCGCACTGTGTTATACGATATAATGTATATTAATCGGATAATGAACAAATAAAATTATAGTCACTGTATAAAAAGAGCTAGCTGAATTGATTCAAAAGAAATATCAATTTAAATCATTTTTTGCCGCTAATTGCAGAAAATTTGATGCATTCTAATAAACATGATCTAAAATATTTAAAATGAAGATAAATTAGCATGTAAGTTTGTGCGTCTTTTGATTTCTATTTTATGCATCTATATAACATAGAATAAAATTGTCTGGATTTTTATTTAAAAAAAGAGAAAAAGTGATATTTTCCTTTTTCTCTGAAATTTATTATACATTATATGATTCAGATACGCGTGACATAATGACATGATAAATTTTATTTAATTGAAAAGATATTACGCACAAACTCGCGATTAACGGCGACGATATTTATTCCAATAGTCTAATAGAAAATGACATTAAGAGTTTGCATGATTCAGAAATGCAAATACGCATGTCGAGCGTAGTTCGTTCTTAGAGGCAAAACTGAATTTCACATATGATCATAACCAGTGCCTGCTATGTTGCAGACAAGCACAAAACGCATAATCGTCTGCATACGTCCGGTTTGCATCCAACGGCCATGATTGGAAATCAGATTTCCTGAATGTCGCTATATTTTGTGCGATGGTATAATCTCCGCGAGTATTACATCGCTCGCGATGCGGCGAATGACAAAAGGAATGGAGAACGAGACAATAGAACACGGACAAAGTCCGATGAACGAATCGCGTTCGAGTTAAAGTCTTTGCCAAACGTAAAGTCTAAGGGTATATCCGTTAAAAAGCTTTTTCGATAATTATTATGCATCAATAATCCAAATATCGTATCTTTTCGGATTGCATGCTCGGATTCGGATTCATGCGTGTGTACACCCGAATGCTATCATCTTTTAAAAATGCAACTGACTCGATTTTGCTTTTCTTTTAATCTTTTGTTATTATTTTTTGACAAAGCAAAGTCTCAAATTTTCAAAAGCAGCTTTACTCGATTCCGATCACATTCCAGCCAAACTTGAAATAAATAAATAAAATCAATATCCTCGAAAGATTCAATAAAATCGATAAGTCGATAAATCTGAGAACTTAAAAATTTTTAGAATTTACGCAATAACAAAAGTTATAAGTATATAAACCTTTTAGTTGAAAGGGGACTTCCTGCCTTATCTCATTAGTCTTTTTAATTTAATTGAATTAAGTTTCTGCAGCGACTGATAAGCGCGTATCGTATAATACATTCGTCATTATCAATTTTTGAATGGAATTAAACGCATAGTTCAGTATTCACAGTTTTATAACGTCGAATTAGCTTTTATCTTTACAAGTTAATAGAGATCTTAACAAGGTGAATTTATATAAAGTTGAAACATTATATTATATTTTTTGGAAAGTTTCTTATATACGGACAAGAAGAACGATCTTAAATCGACAGTATGTTCCTAATGCTCTCTTCAATATATGAAAATTGAATCGGTAGAAAAGAGACCTTTTCATCTTTCCTGTCACGCAAGTAAATTATATCGGAATAAGAATCGGAAGATCATTTTTTCCAGAAAGCGTTTCGTGTTTTTGATTTCTAACGCAATACTGTAATATTCCTTCTTTCAAAGAAACTTTCATATCACAAAAAATATTTATTAACCTTAATGTAATTCATCTTTACTAACATATATAATTATAAATCAAAACAAAGAGAGAATAATAGCTAATCAGCTAATCAGCTAATCAGCCAATACGAATTAGTGCGTAATATTAATTTATTTATTGAAGTATATAATAATATTTATTGGCTATTATTCTCTTTGATATATTCTCAGCTCTTGATTTTTGTATAATTATAAGATATTATCAGAGTAACTTGATATTAAAAAAGAAGAAAACAATTGATATATATATTCTAAATTGCATTCAAACGACACACATTTAGGAAAAAATAATAACTGTAATATTGTTATTGTTTAAATAGTTTGCTAACTTACCATATAATTGACGCATTCATTGACATTGGTTCTTTCATTTGCATACGCCGTATGTTTCACAAATAATTTCATGCTTGTCAATTATTATTGAATAATACTAGTGAGTGATACTTTGTAGATCTCGATTTTATCATTTTCATAGCATTCACACACACACACACACACACACACACGCGCGCGCGCGCATACTTTTATAAAATAAATTGCATAATACATACAACAGCACGTATAATCATTATCCATTAAGTTAATGAAAAAGTTTACGCGTTAATGAAAATGTTTGTGTTTAAATTTAAAAAATGTTTCTTTTTTTTTACTATATACTTTCTATATTTAGGGTCTGATCTCTAATATATTCGTCATGAGAATTTCCAATTAAATTTTTTTTCTGTCTTTTTGTCTTTGATAATAGAAAATAATGCTAAAAAATAATTTTAAGAAATGTTCTGTTTTGTTCTTTCCCACAATGCTTAAAACTTTACGGATCCACAAGCAGTGTAATTCTAACATGTTTAGAATCGTTCATAATCCACTGACCATATTCCACTGACCATAAGAGAGATAGAGTTCTCGCGAAGATGAATAACATATCAATATTGACTATATATTGACTATATAAAGAGCATATCGAAAAAAATATATGCGCATTTTAGTAAAAATATGTGTCATAGTCTCAATTAGAAATACCTAATATTAAAATATTAAAATGTTTAATATTAAATTAAAATTTTTCAAGAAGATAATTTAGATCGCAAAATGAAAAACTTATTTATGGTTATTTATGGTATGTGCGTATGCAATATAATAAATGCATAGCATCGAAATATAATGTTAATGCTAATTGTTGTATTAATAAATAGAAATTCAATTTAAAATCTTGAGAGATAGTCATTATGCGCATGTGATTTCAGGTTTATATCAATGTGCGATTTAACGAGAAGATTATTCAATAACGATATTTTATTTTTAAAATATTGAGATTGAAGAAATTTTCTGAACTAACACGAAGAATAACTAGAATGAACCATGGATGATTATCTTTTTGATGATGCTGATCTTTTTGATGATCTTTATGATGGATCAGAGATATATGAGATTTTCTCATAAACAATTATTTTCCTGTATTTATATCAATATCATTGTTTTTGCGAGACAAAAATTTAAAATTTGTTAAAAATACACATTAAAAATACAGGATAATTTTTGTCAATGATCTTTTCGTAGAATAGATCATTAATTAAAAATTTTTGTGCATAAATTTCATATCTTGTTATTGAAAAGGTTATCACTATAATTATGATTATCAAATGGATTGCATATACATCTAGCAATAAATCATAATCATATATAACTATCTATAGATACTATAAAGTATAAGATAATCCACCAGTTATTTAACCAATTTTAACGTATATCTCTGGAGATTCTTTCGCTTAGTGAGACGCCTCGTTGACGCCAAAAAAATATACTCCATCACTTTAGGTCAATAAAAAGATAACAAGGGATTTATCGAAATTCATTTGCGAGCTATTATTTCTCTTGGGTGGCTCTGCCTGTTTGTCACACGATTACTTTATACATCACTAATTACATGTATATGACCAAGACAAAACAGATCGAAATGCAAATCTTTTCTATGTAAAAATCGGATCTCGCTCAAGATTATCACGGGATTTAATTACATTATTCTATACGCATTTAAATACATAATTATATAAAGTTGTTATATTTTACATTAATTTTATTATCTACATGTAGTTTTTTATCTATCATTTATAATAGTATAGATATTATGTTATCTATTATAGTAGATATATATATATCGTAGAGAATATACACACTAAGAGATTAACAAAATTAATATTCCCTGTAATAATATTCTCGCGCAAATATTAAAGAATCAAAATGAATTTTGATGAAATTGATTATTTTTATATGATTATATTATTTATATTGTAAAAGGATATTATTCTGATTTTCAATATATTTATTCACGTCATTCGTAAAATCCACGATAAGAATTCAAAATTCCTCGTTCTACCTGATGTTATTAACTGTCAATGTTTATTGTTTAATCAAATCTTGTCGCATAGGTACATCAAAAGTCTATTTGTAAAACAAATCATTAAAGGAAAAAAAGTTGAATTAAGTATTAAATTTAATAAATTCATTTTTTTTTGGAAGTCGAGTATTTTCTTGTATGTGATACTAACGATTTTCAGTGTCACGAATGATTGACTAATTTGTAAATAAAGACACAACATCCAAAGATTAAGAATAAAATTTTTTGATATATTCGGCCTGAAAATGTTTTTGATCAATTGGAAACCATTCATTACACAACTGTTTGAGTATGGTAAGCTAGTATGGATAATTTTATATACGAAAAGTGATTAGATTATAGAGTGGGTTTTCTATGGACGAAAGTGAACGAAATTATTATACATAGGGGATTATCCGGTTTGTATATTTTAGGAACTCCATAAATTCTCGGTAAAATTGGATTATATGTGTAAAAATTGTTGTAAATTACATGTGATACAAATTCTTGTTGCTTCCATCTTTAACATAGATTTCTGAGATTGGGTTCCGTTTTACAATCGTGTAGGTAAGAGAAGACAGCATCTATTCTTGTATATGGCTCGTAATGGTCATGATTAATTTTGAATGAACCTAATTTTCCACATATTGCAAGAAACATCTTTAAATTAATTTTTAATATTGACTGTTATTTTTTGTTGAAAAATATTCTAATGTTTTCATATTTGATGCCTAGAGTAGTATCTTCATCTTGAAAAAAATCGCACTCTAATTTTTAAGAACAGAATCTTGTTTTGTTTTCAGAAATTCAAATTCGCTGTTGTAAAACTGTAATAATGAATATATGTTCACAGTGCATGTTAGTGCGATTCCTTCGCACTTGAGAAAGATTCTATTTTTTTGTTTGGTACTTTAACAGCAACGATAAAATAATGGTACGATATCTTTAACGATAATGTATGTGAAATGATTTGACAATAAATTATCTAATGATCTAATAACTAATTATGATGGTATTCATTAGATCAATCTGTTTCTGATACAACACATAATGATGAGATAGCAATGCATAACGATGAGAGACTTATATATATATATATATATATATATATAGAATCTTTCTCAAGTGCGAAGGAATCGCACTAACGTGCACTGTGAACATATATTCATTATTAAAGTTTTACAACAGCGAATTTGAATTTCTGAAGACAAAATAAGATTCTGTTCTTAAAAATTAGAGTGCGATTTATATATATATATATATATATATATATATATATATATATTCGAGGGATCTCATGAATCGTCTCTATATCAATCGTCCCTGTATTTTTGAGTTGTTTTTTTTTTCATGATGTTCATCTTCCACATATTACAACATCAATCCGAGAAGCGTAACTATGTGTAAACACACACACACGCACGCACGCACACCACGTTTTTATTGCGATTCTCTATATTTCGCGGATATCTAAATTAGTTCCTACTGAGTTTGTTGATTCGCTATAAACTCAAGAACATGATATTACTTGGCCAACTTTAGTTAGCACTTTCGGAACATCGTAAGTAACTTGAATGCTAGTGAATCATGTTTCAGCCAGTGATGATGGTTTTACAGACACCAAACCAATGCAATCGGTCAAAGCGTGAGAAGAGGAAAGCGTACTTTTGTAAAAATAAAAATATAATTAAAAAAAAGGGCGGATATAATTTGTGCTGTGCATTAAATGTATATATTTTGTCATTGCTTCGCAGTTTTATGTATTATTCAAGCGAAATGCAATAAATCACGTATATCTATTTGCTTATCCGCTTACAGTGAATAATTTCATAACCCCCCATCGCACTATTACATTTGTATCGGCGTTCGAAAATGTTTTTGAAAAGAGAGAGGTGGGAGAGAGAGAGAGAGAGAGAGAGAGAGAGAGAGAGAGAGAGAGAGAGAGAGAGAGAGATAACGTTTCGTAAAATTATGATCCAAAAATATACAGCTTGCTGCGATGGAAAAATGGAATGAATTTCAAGATTTTATGCCTAAATTTCAATGAAATTCTGTTTGTCTTATTTTATATATATGTATATATGTATATATAAGTTAGTGTGTATATATATACGCACTTTGCGTTCTGCCTAAGCTAATCTAGTGTCTGTAATCTTATCGAAACAAAATTGCTTTTATTTATTTTTATTTTTAATTATGTTACATAACATGAATTTTCAAGAAAATATTCTCCAATTTACAAAGATAACATATTTACAAAGATAATATTGCGGCATAAATTAGAAATAATGAATTATATAGAGAATGTAAAGAGTATAATATATATGTTTTAATATAAAATTTTAGATTTTTCTCTTATAACCACATTTTGCTTTTCTAAAATTATGGAAGAAGAATATTAGAATGAAATACTATATTGAAAAAAAACTTTTATAATTTTTTCTTTCTTCAAAATATAAAAAATATATAAGTTACATCATCATTCCATTGTTTGCATATTTTGATATTAAATCTATTCGTGTAAGAGATTAATTTTGATCAAAATGCTTCTTGATCATATGTCAAGTGTTACCAAATATAAAAATATTTTTTATATATCAAATTTTTCCCGATACCGATATTTAATCGAAATTATTAATTTATAATAGCATTTTTATTTTGGAAATTATTTCTAAACGTTTTAAATGCGTATCTAAAAACTATATAACATAGTAATAAATAATTAAATTACACTGACAAAAAATAAATTTTTAAATTAGTATTTTTAAATTATAATATTTTGAATATACTTCTATTATTGAGATAAATGTAAAGATTTGTCGATAAATTATTTTAAATAGCAATGCGATGCATCTGCTGACAATGTTGATTAATTGCTTAATCAATTGCAAGTTTCCAAACATAATTATGCATATAATCCAGATTCGGCGGATTTGTCGCGTGACAGAAATGGAAACACATGTTGTGCAATAATTCCGTTTCAACTATACTGAATTATATTATTTTATTAGCTTTAATTTTTGTTTTACCAAGAAATGAAAGCGACTTAATTAATTTTACTACATTCATCTTTTTTAATCTCATCTAAATTATATTATTCTCACTTTTTATTCTATGTTCTTTTTCTCTCATTGTCTAAGCCATATTTAAAAATGAACATGTTATTTGCATATATCTACTGTTAAATTATTATCGTGTTAATATTTGAGTAACAACAAAGAATAATTAGTTCTTTAAATGTTTGACAACGAGATTTGTGTTTGCGATCTTTAATATGAATGCTCATGTTTATTTCCTATTTGGATCTCTCGTGATAGACGTGATTCTCGACGTTTAGAAACATTTCAACTTGTGATTAGCATAATAGGACCATTGCTAACTCGTATCGCGATCGATCGAGTATGAGACTAATTCGCGGTCTACAGACAAGTACCGATCGATAGCTACTTTGTCGCCGCGGTTTTACTATAGTGATACGGCTTTACACTTTGTAACATTTGTCAAATTAATTACGATAATATGCGTTTGATTTGTGATGTAGCATTTGCGGTGTTGCGTTACGACGACCATTACATACGACATGATACAATATACGTTAATTAGACACACATGTTGTGTCTTAAAAGCCTATCGGCATCAAAGCAAAACGTATAAAATATTTGAATGTGTCAAACATTTGAGATTTTTAAAATTTCGAAACTTTTAACGTCCGCCTAGCTGGCCCCCCCACTTAACTAAAACTTAATGAAAAAATTTCTATAATAATGCGCTATTTATGCGCTTTACAAATCCATAAGCCAAAAATTTTGCGCTCATTTTGTTTAGCCCAAAAAAAATTTTCTTTGTGGGGGGGCTGAGTGGGCTGCCAGTAAGCCCCCCCACGGGTTAAAAATAAGCCATTCTAAAAATCGAATGTGCAGCATTTATGCGCTATTTATGCGCTCTTATATTAGAGTAATTTCGATTTTTG
>JANQDE010000037.1:1613253-1628277 GCA_037157785.1 Cephalotes varians | reverse complement strand
CGCATAAATAGCGCATAAATGCTGCACATTCGATTTTTGGAATGGCTTATTTTTAACCCGTGGGGGGGCTTACTGGCAGCCCACTCAGCCCCCCCACAAAGAAAATTTTTTTTGGGCTAAACAAAATGAGCGCAAAATTTTTGGCTTATGGATTTGTAAAGCGCATAAATAGCGCATTATTATAGAATTTTTTCATTAAGTTTTAGTTAAGTGGGGGGGCCAGCTAGGCGGACGTAAACTTTTATCTTCTTGCAGATTTGTATGACTTAAGTATGTGAGTTTTCGTACATTCTATTTATGTATAAGTAATAAAAAATTTACGCAAATATATATTCTAAATATTTTTGTTATTTGTGGATCTAGATTTCGTGATATCTAGATTTTTGTCTTGCGTAATTTTTTTTTCATATATTATACCATATGCTTAGGATCATAAAGTCACAGATACAAGTAGATTTTTAAAAAATTAATTATATTCGGAATACCGTTATGGAATAAATATCGTATGTATGCCCTACAATACAATTTTCCGGTTTACTCGCATTGATTGATGCGTACAAGTGCACGCACCGCGTACTCTTTTGCACGCTTTGTCGGCGCGTAGTTGCGAAACATGAAGTTAACCGATCAGCAATGTGATGAAGTTATATGTTGTTTTATTACTCTCGTACTTTGAAATTGCAGTTGCATCTCCGCCCGATAGACGAGTCACAAGGGACGATATCGGAGTAGCCTCGGCCGGGGTAACGGTGAACAACGCGGCTGTTACCGGTTGCAGTAGCGCAAGCGGCGCAGCTTCCTCGAAGTCGCGCAATCCTTCCTCTTCTCCTGGTCGGAACGGCCAACTTTCCAGTAAGTTTTCCGAGATACGCAGTTGGAATCTACTTGGATATTTGATTTCTACTGCTTGCACGCTCACACAACGTATCCATCTGTGCATTTGTGCATCGATTATATCCACACACGTACATCAGCAAAGTTCTACGATATCCCTTTGTTCTAATATGTCGTATACCTATAAACTATTTGATAGAACGATCGTATATGTGACAAACAAAAAGTCAGTCAGTGAAAGTTTGCTGATTGAGAAAAAGATTTTGTTTTTGGAAGAAATGTACGTGTGCGAATGATCAAATGATTGGATGTACCTCAATTTTTTACGCAAAATTATTTTTACATGACAATAATTTGTGAAATATAAAATAGCTATTACACACACACGCGCGCGCGCGCGCGCGCACTATATTATATCATATTATTATATATTATTATATAATTAAGGCAATTAATTATAACTTTGATAAAACTTTTTTATTTTTCAAAGTGACCTAAGTCACTGTATGTTCTACGTTCTCGGATTCTTTGTGTGAAAGATCTTTACAATTCAACACGTTCTTCCATTCAATCGCATTAATAGAAGCAATTGCGCTCATTTTATTTCAGAACAGGGCACTTTGACAATAGTACGCCGAAGTTCCGGCAAAAGCAAAAGCATCAGCGGTGGAAATTTCGAAAGTTCTCCACCACCGCACAATCCCGATACTTCATATTTATCAAGTCAATCCGTCGATCTCGAAGAGATCCTCGATAATGTCGATCTCACGACGGATTCGCTTCCTGCTATTGACACCCCCGACGCATGTGATAAAGCTGCCCTCAGGTATTGTATCCTGATACAGGTGTTAATTTCAAATGTGATATTTTAGATCTAGGTAGAGAGTTTACCAACCTCAGACCTTTTATTATCAGCATCCGCTTATCGTAAGAAATATTTTCTTTGACATTTGTAGAATTTTAATCTTACATAAAATATTTAGCGCGCGAGAATAGACAAAAGTACATGTTACAAATATGTTTTACAAAAATCATAATTAACATACAATTGATAGTTTTATAAAGATTATATATATGACTGCAGAGAATGTTGAATTTAACAAGTCAATAAATAATTATCACGTTAATTGTATATTGCATATATTTGCAAATCATAATCGTTAATAATTATGCCAATAATTATGTGTTCGAATATTGTAAAAAATATGCACTAATAATAATGATTATTTAATTCAATACAACATGTTATTATATAAAAATAAATTACAATATGGCGTGCGTTATCTTTTATCAGCAAAATAAAATCCAGATCCAAAATTTATCAGAATATCATTTATTCCTTTGATGTTCTTAAAGGGTTAAATAAAATTGCATTTGCAATTTTGACTTGTCGCGTAATTATTATTGGAAAGCGATTGGAAACGAACGTCTAGTTTAGAAGGCGTGTTATTGGCGCACAGGGAACGATATCTCTGTTTTGCAGGTTGAGATGTTTATTGAGGCAGTTACAACATGGGGAAATATCCGCCGAATTACTTCAACGAAACTTGCATTACGCAGCTCGTGTACTCGAGACTGTTTTCATCGACGAGACCAAGTAAGTTTCTTTTCGAACGAAAACTCCAAGCCTCTCACGAACGAATGAGAAGCAACTGTCTTTGTACTTATCTGCAATTATTTTAAGAACTGCTGCTTTTTTGCCAAAATTTGTACTGTCAGCATCCTAATAATCTCAACAGCCTAAATCTTGCGGTTAATAACGACTCTGTTTTATAGACATTGTCAACCGTAATTATCGAAAAACAAGAATTTAACAAGGATTAATTCAAAGGATATCCCGATGTAATTTATTATTAATGCGGTAGCATTTGAGTACCGATCAGACGTATTTGTGTGCAGTTTTTGCATAATCAGTAGTATCGATCGATTCGGTTGTTTCAGGAGACATGACGTTCGCAGCGGGGAATTGACTGCGATTAACTATTAATTATCGTTATATTACTATGGAGTCGCAACGAGTGACCTTTAACACGACACTGTCCTTTTCCATTTGCTAGGGGTGCAACTTAAATTCAGTGCTTCCCGATTTCGTAATGAGAACTTTTGTTTTCACGATGCGTCGTGTCGGATAAAACTCACAACCCCTGTTCAATTATTGGACGATCAAAGATTCAGTTGGCCATGAAGGACAGAGACCATTTCCCATGTGCAATGCGCGTAAGCGAGAATTGTATAAACGATAAACCTTCGCGTATGAAGAATTATTAGAGAATCGATGTTTTCGATAAATCGCATGTGACGTTACGACGATCCGTCAGGATTCTTCCTCAGACCGTTTCTGTGGAATCGCCCGAGAGAAATCAACGTCGACGCCTCTTTAGCTCAGTGGTAGAGCACTGGTCTCGTAAACCAGGGGTCGTGAGTTCAATCCTCACAGGAGGCAAGTGAATTTTTGTTTTTAGTACGGTTTTTCAAGTTATTACTTATAGCTTGTTTTATGTATTTTATGAAGTTTGGATAACTAAAAGCACTAAACTTATTATATTTGATAACTTGTCATTTTAATCTCTTGCATTATTTTTTTATAAGCAATACCGAGCATGATTTTACAAATTCTACAATTTCCATGCTTAAGAATTTTGAGACACGCATTTTTTACGCCAAAAATCATTTAAATAAATACAAAGTTTTTATTTTATTTTATTGCTAACATTGCTTTTAAAAAGTTTCTATATATGTCATTCGTTTTAAACGTCACGCATTATATCTGACGAGATGTATATTCTTATGCGATACATGCATCAAGTGCGTGACAATTGCACGCAGCTGACTATTTTATGCACTTCATACACCTCTCCGTCTCAAAGATTATCAAGAAATCTTCGAGTTGAAAATTTCGACGTTTGAAATTAAATGCTTGATCTCTTTTCTAATTTTTCGCTCACGCAATTGTAACGAATTTTGTACAACGGAAATACGATTAATTCGCTTGCATTTCTCGCAACTTTTGTTTTCAGCAACGACACTATGCAGTCGTGGAGCACGACGCATCGAATGTATCCTATTTTATTCTAATTAGATCTATTGCAACATGTATTAAATTTATCGATGAGAACGCAGCAATGCAATACTGTAGCCGTGTAATATTAAAATTACAAGATGAAAATGAAAAGAGAGAAAGAAAGTAAAAAGAATACAAAAACTATAATCTTGTATTATTCTAATCTTTTGTACACATGAACTAACAAACACTACCGCAGGGTGAGTTCAAGCGGGAATGAGTGCGCTCGGTCATCACGTAGGGGGGCGGGCCTGACGTCTTCATCCCTAGGGGGCGGCTTGGATCCAGACGGACCACAGGGCCACACAGTGGTAACCCAGAAACGGAAGCTTCGCACCCCCGTATGGGCAAGGTTGCGAAATATTCACATTTCCAACCCCCTTCACGTTCGATTCCTCATAACACAATTTTCCTCCGACTCTCTTTCGTTTTTTACTTGCCCTATCTGCCGATTTTACCAAAGTCCGCATCATATTCGTGCCGTCAATGCTCTTTGTCATCCTCTTTCTCGAACGATAGATTTATGCTCGTGCTCATCTTAAGAAGCGAGATGTTTTCTTCCGAAAAATCATTGATAATCATAGCGGTGAGCGACAATCATGAATTTCGTCTATGTAATAGTGATATCTAATAATTATTCTACAATATTTAAAATATAAAATCAGTGAATAACATAAATGGGAGAGCTCTATTAATTCGAAATTATTTTTAGCATCTAATTGATATTTCGTTCCTATTCTTCAATCATTTAAAAGCAGCAATATGGACAATCGTTAGTGATATAGACGACAATCAATTAATACAATTTTTGATTACAAGCGTATAAAATTGTATGTCTCTGTCTTTATTGTTACTACACACAAATGATATTCTTATTAATGATATTATAATTAAGAATATTGGCCAATGTGTGTTGTTAAATATCAAAGTGTTGCAATTGATATCGAATATTGATAGTGCACGTGATATTGAAAACTTAACTTGAAAAGATAAACAATTTATTATAACTTGATAATTAAAGTCTTCGGCTGCTTAATATATAATATATGGCATTTTGCAAACAGATTGAAAAACTTTGAGGATATCCCAGAGAAAAAATAAAATACTAAAACGAATAAAAGTTTGATATATATTTCATATTCTGTAATAAAATTTCCTATTTGTTATCTCCAATATTTTATTTTACATGACATTTAATATTTTATATAACATTTTATTATTTGCTCTTATCGATCGTTTCTCAGTATTCAATCAACCGCTAAATGTCAATCTGCCAATATTCATCACTAGCTTGAATTTTGTGCACGCGATTGACAACTAATCAGTGTCACGGAGAAGCGATGACGATATTTTCCAAATATCATACAATATTTCGATCTATGTCTTTTACAAATCGAATTAAAAATATAATTAAAATTATCACAATTGACATCAGGCTATCTTATATAAAACAAATTGTTGTAATAATATAAGTTATATAAAAAACAATATCAATCTTATGCTTTTATTTTACGCCAATATTAAAAAACTTTTTCAGGATGAATTCAAGATGTCGCTCTCCTCTGTAAAAATGTTAATTATATTACAATAAGTGGAACGTGTCAACGTTTCTTGATCTTTTAATGGATAGTTCTTTCAAACGTTTTTAGATGATGTTCTAGTTGATATTAGCATAAAAACTGAATCGCATAAAATAGTTACACGTTTGTTTTTTTAATAAGCTTCTTTCAGTAGTTCAGAAAATCAAAATGTTCTCTATATCTGATAGTCTCACGATACATAGCATGTTCATATCGTTGCGAGTAGACGATTCTCTTAGAGAATATTATTAAAATCACATTCGTCAATTCTTTCAGATTATCAACATGTATTAATACAATATAGTTAATACTTAATCGAACTTTTGCGTATGTTACATATGAATGAACATAGAGACAACAATTATATTTAACCGCTTTGTATTTTTATCACGAAAATATTTGTTTTGCGACACGCAAATTTGGTTAAATAATTGGATATGATAGAAGAAATAATATGATAGAAGAAATAATAGCATTAGTTACGAACTTACGTTTATCAATTTATATATATTTATTTTTATTTCTGCACCTAAAGATGCGTTCAGAGATTTAGCTGAGCCTCGGGCCGAATCTCAAGTCGAACGTCAATCGTGAGTTGTGCATGCGTTCGCATAAGCTGTTTCAAAATTCACAATCAGTGCAGAAAATCTATAGCTCACGTGTTACGTGCACTATAGATTTTCAGCACTGGCTCGCGATCGAAATTCGTCTCAAGATTTAGCTCGAGATTCGGCTCGAGGCTGCGAACGCATGCTCGATTCACGCTCGAAGCTTGGCTCGAGGTTCAGCCCGATTTTTTGGACGCAGCTTTATATGCGATCATTTAGTTTTGTTGAGAGAATAAATCGATGAAGAATCAACTACGAGGATGAAATGACACTTTCGAATACAGCATGGAAATATTTTTCTTGCCTGTTTATTTCTTTCTCTCTCTCTCTCTCTCTCTCTCTCTCTTTTTCTTTTTCACTCCTTGTCTCTAGTTTACATCTCTTCTTACACTCTTTTTAGGTGTAACCCTGCTCAATTTGTCGGACGTATCTGCCTGCCGTGCATCATGCATCGTTCTCACGATAATCGACTAATTCCTACTACCCTGGCACTATTCTTGCTCGAGAAAAGTGCATGTATATAAGTAGGACGCTTATCGTCAGGTGATTCTCAAGCATCCCCTAAATTTATCGCATCACGTGAATGTGTATGCGATTATGCATATATATGACTATGCGTATGGGATTCGAAAAAGCTGCGAGAATGATTACAAGAGAATAGCTACTTCGAAACCTGATCTTCAGCCAGGGAAACAGTATCAAAGAACAAGCGAAAAAAAAAAATTTTCAAATCACTCTACGCTGCAGGCATGCAGGGATGTTTGCTTCGATGTAGCAAGACACTTGGATCAATGTAAAATCTTTTAATGTGATATATTTTTTCCTTCGTATTTCACATTATAGAGATGCCGAGCGTGTGGAATCAACCGCCACGTGTTGTCCAAGTATACGCCGTAGGTTCGTTTTTTCCAAAATTTTCATTTTTGAGCGCGAATCGCAAAAATGCATACGAGATCACATTTTTTGCAATCTGCACTTTGAGCTTGATGCCATCGAGCTCTTTTTGCATGAAAAATCGCTAGCGCGCTCCATATGATAATTTTATATGACGATGCTTTCTTTGTGTGTGCGTGCGTGCGTGCGTGTGTGTGTGTGTGTGTGTGTGTGTGAAAATATGGGATATCCAGGATCTATTCTTTCAAATTATATTACAAGAATATTACAAGGTAGATTAAGATGATTATTTTGATGATCAATAAGAGTAGAATAACATTAAAATTTTAAAAAATCTTAATAAATTAAGCAACTAAAGTCTAAAAGTCGTTCTATATTAATCGCAAGTTGATCGCAAGCAGATGCAACGCTTATCGCGACAACCAATCAGAAATGACTATTGACAATCGACTGGCGACTAATGTATAATAGAACGACATTAAGAGATAAGAAAGGTATTACATCGCAGTTTTAATTTCAATTTATTTGATTATAAATTTGATTAAAACTTGACATAGTCAAGATTTAAATATATATTGGAATATATTATATATTATTATATTATAGATATATTTTAATATATTTAAGATGACTAATATACGTCTTCTGCAAAATATAGTATGTATTAAGGAAAAATTCAAAGTCATGAAATTTATAGCGAACAGATAGCGAAACTCGTGTGTGTGTTTTATTTATAGTAATTCTGAGACACAATTTTTGGCACCGTATGATGTGTATGATGCGCATGCTAACACATGAAGCTTTTTGCATACTAATTAAATCTATTATTTATTCTAAAATTCTAATTTTTTTACCATAATTGATTGATTATGTACGATTATGAAATATTTTGCACATGCGTAATTGTTTTTTCATCTTTTAATTAATTGTTATTGTCATTAGTGGAATCAATTAATCTAAATTTTCTTACTCATGTTCATTGGTAATGATTTCCAGATATTTTATATTTTGTGTCACACTCCACACCCCTCACTTCACATTTCAGATCAATGTGTACGTCGGAAATATACTTTTAAACAAAATCGCGACATTTTGCGTATTGTAACATTACTGTTTACACTATTATTGCAATCGCATTAATGTTGGCACTGAGACACACTTTCGAAATTATTTGGCAAGATGATTGACTTAACTATCGCAGGGCTTCGCTAAAGTCTACCTACTAAAATCTACTACAAATCACTACTGCGATCTGTGCATCGAATCGGATTTAAGATCAAGAAGATACGAAACACGCTCGAAAAATCACAACGGTTTATTTAAACTTCAGTTTTCACACGAATCCTCATTCCTATCACATTTACTTTTTTCGACGCAATATTCCCCTCCAATTCGCATAGCTTCGCTAGCTATAACTCGCACAACTTCCTCACTGAAATTATATAATTAATATGATCTCAGTTAAATTATTTGCTGACACTTTAACATCTGATTTAATTAATGCGTAAGTTCTAGCGAGTGAATTAAGACTACATAGAATAGAACAGAGTCTTGATTCATTTAGAAAAGGTGGCTCGTTTAAGGCAGCTTATATATGAAACAACTAAAGAATATTTTAATAATATGTATACTAGAAAATTTGTTTTTAAAATATTTCGTAGATCTAGATATTTATGTATGTATGTGTGTGTGTGTATGTGTATATATATATATGTAAGTATGTATGTATATATATCACACTCTCATAGAATACAGTATGTATATATTCCAATAGTGGAATATTGATTATATTCCGGATGTTAATATATTATAATTTATTATAATTTATTTTTATGATTCGCGAGCAAAATTCTTATCGCACACGGAATTGATTCATGAATCGTTACACGATTTTTTAAATAAATAGTTTCTGACAATCTATAAAATTTATAATTTTTATGATGAATTTGATACATAAGTAAGTAGTAAGTAGTAAGTAGCAAATTACATGAATCAAATAACATGAGGTAATATCAAAAAGTATACACTAGTTTTTCCTATTCGTTCATAATGATGTAGAGCTCAATTACGGATTTTAAGCGAGTTAGTACAATAATCAATTTTCGAGGTCATCAAGTCTTTTGATTTGATACTCGATCGTGCGTAGCGAAGATAGGCGTTTTATTCATGTCAAATATATTAGCATGTTAGTTCGCTGATCTATAACGTCATCTCCCACAATTTTCTCCTATAGACGACTGGCGGATGAAGATGATGAGTTGTCGGAGGTGCAACCAGATGCGGTGCCACCGGAAGTGCGCGAGTGGCTGGCATCGACTTTCACTAGACAGCTCGCCACTACTAGGCGGAAAGCCGATGAGAAACCGAAATTCCGCTCGGTTGCCCACGCTATCAGAGCGGGCATATTCGTCGATCGGATTTATAGGAGGGTCACGAATACCGCCCTCATGCAATTTCCGCCGGAAGTCGTGAAAGTGCTTAAGGTAATCCGCCAACAAGCTACGCGAAGAGTATTTACGTGACGCGATTAATTTTTAACGATAAATATCACAATGTAAGGATATGTAAATATTGAATTTAAAAAAAAATTTAGAATAGTCAACAACACGTCTAGTTAATTAGCTAGACGTATTTACACATACCTATTCTTTATATCTCGGAGACTTTAATTTGTACATCTTCGTTTTTAATCAGAAATTACGTACTAGTATTTCGACTATTAACTATGGAAAAGAAAAATTTTAATTAATCAAAGATTAGATTATTATTAAAAAAAGTCGTTATTAAGATCAAGAGTTCTTGAAATTTTAAATATTAAAATTGCTTCCTTTACCGTTCAAGACTTTAGACGATTGGTCGTTCGATGTATTTTCCTTGAATGAGGCCGCTTTGGGCACGCCAGTGAAATACCTGGGCTATGACCTTCTCAATCGATATGGTATGATTCACAAGTTTAAAGTACCTCCCGCAGTTTTGGAGTGCTTCCTTGGAAGAGTCGAGGAGGGTTATTGCAGGTATCGAAACCCATATCACAACAACCTCCATGCTGCCGATGTTGCGCAAACGATGCATTACATCTTATGTCAAACGGGTTTAATGGTGAGTATCTTTCTCTAAGAGAGATGGGAGGGGGAGAGAAAGAAGGGGGGGGAAGAGAGAGATACATATGTTTTTATGATTTTTATTATTTTATATTGTACTTATGATATGTAAAAGGATAATAAAGATGTTTCTTAATTTTTGAGTGATCGTATAACGAGCTAATAGTTAACTACCTATACTGATTAATTTGTTTTCGTGAAAGTCAAGCCTTTCATTATTATTAACGTATATGATATATTAAGATACATAAATATATAATGTATCATTAGCGCGCGCGCGCGCGTGTGTGTCGAAAACAGATTAATATAATTAATATAATTTTTGACAAAAAAAACTTTGTCTGAAAAAAAAATAGAAATCGTGATCCAGCGCATTAATAAAAAAAGAGATCTCTATCGGTTCGTTAAAACTTGTTGATTAATTCGATAAAAAGAAGGGATCCCTTCTATTCAATTTGATTCTTTGCTATTCCTTTGTTCGATACGCATTGTATACGAAATAACTTCAGGCTGATATTATTCGTTGCAGAATTGGTTGACCGATCTCGAGATTTTCGCTACCCTCGTGGCAGCGATTATTCATGATTACGAGCATACTGGGACCACAAACAATTTCCATGTAATGTCCGGTAGTGATACAGCGCTCCTGTACAATGACCGAGCCGTGTTAGAAAATCATCACATCTCGGCCAGCTTCCGGTATGTGTAAATTCCACTTTGCGATTACTATTGCTGCTCAGAGAGTTCATAGTTTCGAATTTTAGGTAATCTTATCTTCAAAAATTGCTTTATATAAATATTAAAGTTATTTCTTATGAATATAAAACTTATGAAGATAAAACCACTCTTTAAAATTTTTAATATCTATCAATGATTAATTTTTTTTCATTTTTTCTTTTTTCGAAATCTTTTTCTATTTAAATAGTTTTTTTTTATTTATAAAAAAGTGATACAATTAGGATTTACAATGTTTGTATTGTGTATTATATTATGGAAGGAGAATTAATATTTCATATAGTGATATGCCAATGCTCTTTAATATAATTGCATGCTTTAGGATACTCAGAGAAGATGATTGTAACATACTGCAGAATTTGTCGAGAGAGGAATTTCGAGAATTTCGATCGCTCGTGATTGACATGGTTCTTGCCACCGACATGAGTTTTCACTTTCAACAGCTAAAAAATATGAAAAATTTGCTAAGTTTGGCAGAGCCAAGCGTGGATAAGAGCAAAGCCGTTAGCTTGGTTCTTCATTGTTGCGATATTTCGCATCCTGCCAAAAGATGGGATCTTCATCATAGGTAAAGCTTTTTACTCACAGAGAGAGAAAAAGAGAGAGAGAGAGAGAGAGAGAGAGAATGATGTTTTTTCTCTTTAATTATCATAAAGACAAAAAATTATTTTTACAAAATTGTTATATATATTTTTAAAATCAAATGAAAAGATAAAAGAAAAATTGAAAAACTGTAATAAAGTAAAAAAACCTGTACTTTCTTTTTTATTGATTTATATTCTAATAAAAATAGAAGTGATACACTATAATAATGTAAATAATGTTTGTAATTCTCTAATCCATAGATGGACGATGCAACTTCTTGAAGAATTTTTCAGACAAGGTGATAAAGAGAGAGAGCTTGGATTGCCCTTTTCTCCTCTATGCGACCGCAATAATACGTTGGTAGCTGAATCTCAAATAGGATTCATAGAATTCATTGTCGAGCCTAGCATGCAAGTATGCAGTGACATGTTGGAAATCGTTCTTGCACCGCTCAATGTCAAGGATACCACGGATGAACCCAACAATGGTAATATTTTTTAATATACGTTACTTGTAACTTAATTATATCACTTTGAATGACTGTATCTCTTCTGAAATTTCATTTTTCTAGATTGATTAATATAGTTATTCAATAATGACGTTGTAGGTTCAGGAGGAGAAAATAAGAAATTCAAAATTGGCAAACCTTGGATTCTCTGTCTCACAGAGAATAAAAAAATCTGGAAGGAACAAGCAGTCCGAGGCATGATATATTACAATTAAATCTAGATATTATTAAATAATCAGTTGTAAATAGAGTTAAGCACTTTTTTTAGCAAAGAAATTTTGACGTAATTATAAGAATTTTGTTTATGTTATACTTTGTCATTACGTGCAATTTATTTAGCCAATTTTTTAATAACAAAATTGACGAAATATAACTGATTAATGTTTTATCTGCAGATGCAGAAACCAAAGCACAAAAAGAACAAGAACAAAAGGCTAGCAACAATCGTGAAGACGGTGGGGGGACGCAAGCTTCGGCTGAAGAATGAAAGATACACCGGACGATTGTATTTTTCAAAAATCTCTGTAATTTTAGGTTAAGGGGAAGTTCGTGCTAGCATTAGATAGCTATCATAAATTTACGGACTTCTTATTACGCTTACGAATGATAGCCAAGCGTCATTCGGTAGTAACAAATAGACATACGGACATTAAATGAATAGAAATGACGATCTAAATACAAAAACAAACATATACAAAACAAATATATACAAAATAAGTTGGAGAATAATTTATTTAGATTGACACCAAAGATCCAAATCATGTATTTATCCTGCTGTAGAATTTCTGTAGAATTCATAGAATATATCCTAACTGATTGTTTTTTTATAGTATGTTTTTCCATATGTAATACTATTTGATCTTATTATTACATTATAACGCTTTTCGAGATAATCACTGTTAATATAGCAATTAAATTAGATATCATTTCTTGTCAATTTCGAAGATTTCTTAGATTTTTGTGAAAGTTTGTAATTTTTAAGTGAGATATTTTTCATCAATAGTCTAACATCTTAAAATTCCTTTAAATTATTTATAAAAGGATAATTATATATGATACATATGTATGTAGAATATATGGTAGAAATCGATAAAAGAGCATAAATTATAAATTATGTTGCGATTATTTCATACAAGTAGTATGTATAGTATGTGATCTATTCATACTCTTACTATTTTTAATTAAAGAAGGACCAAGAATTAACAGCAGGGTTTAAAATCACGAGTGTATTTGAAAGATATACTTTCTAAAAAGAAAAAGCATTCTTAAAACACAAGCACGTATCGAGTGATAAAAGAGAGAAAGAGAGAGAAACTTATTGATATCTACATATTCGTTGGAAGACTATTTCAAGTCATTTGATTTCTTTCAATGTTACATGTAAATGTTATTTAATCCATGAAGTGATTTTTTTCTGCTGGTTTCTTGTAATATTGAACAATATAATTAAATCGTATCGTATTTCTTAAAGAGATATCTATAAAATATGTTTAAATTATTTATAGAAATCTAAACGATAATTAATATTTTTTTCTCAAAAGAAAGTCTAATAATGCAAGTTGTAATACGAAATGTTTGACATGTATAATGTTATATTTGCAATTTATAATGGCTGTCTTCTTTCACTTTCTGTATATTTTTGAATTAATATCATAATTATCGACGGATTAGTATTCATTGGATAAGAATCTCAGAAACTTAATGCAGTTTTTTTACTATTTATTGACACGTGTCGCACAAGGATATGAATATTGCACAAGATATTGGATTTGTCTTGCAATGATTTTTATTTATTTTTATAAACGAAAAGGAGATTCTTTGCGAATAATCGGGGGGCCTGAGATTTTTAATACGATCTTTGAAAATGCAAGAGATTGCAAAATATTATTTGAGATAAACTACTTGGAGAATTGGGAGCGACGATCCCTTTTGTTCATGTATTTATTAATTAGTATACGATAATTGATTAGTACGATAAAAAGATCTATATAAACAAAATATTCTTGTACATACGGTTTGTTAGATGTGTATTTGTATACACGTACTGGTTCAGCTTTAATGTGTGTGTATGTAATGTATAAAGAAAAACAAATAACAATATAGCTGTTTAATTAACATACACGTATTACATATTCCGTGTATATGTACATATGTATATGTATTAAGTGTGCAAATTAATTCGGTGTTTTTACTTTTGAACACTAAAACTTTTCTCGCGTAAAACTTTTCTCTCTCTTGGATTTCGTGGATGATTGACCAGAGTCAATCTACGATTTTCTTCTTTTAGATTATTGTCAGTGATGAATTTGTAGAAATTGAGTAAAAGTAAAATCATCGAATTTTAATTTGCATTTCTAATATATACACAAAAAAAAGAAAAAGAAAAGATTATTTTGTTAAACTCCTCACGATATCGTGGCTGTAGAATGTACATGTTAGCGCATGTTAGCGACGCACACGTATTAAAGTATTTAAGTCCGTTTAAGTTTATAATTAAACATATCTCCACGAACAAATACGCATTACAAAATGCATAAGTTAGAAAGGAAAACAGCCAAAACTGTATAAGTTCTTTATATAATAACAGACATTATATCATCTTGCGTCATTATCATCCTATCATACGCGTAAAGGAATCGGAGATTTCGATACAATAAAAGATTTATAATTTTTGTCTCCTTTTAATTTCTTATCGTGCAAGTAAAATGTTGCTACTGCAGATTTTTTAATTCGTGATTTATAAATATGCATAACTATATTATTTTTAGCATATATTCGCACATTACTTATGTTAGTAATTTGTTACTTTCGTAAGTAAGTAAGTTCGTGCCATATTAATCAAATTGTAAGAAAAAATAATAATCTAACTTCTTTACAATAAGCTTTCTTATTGTATGAACAAAAGTTCGCTTAATTTGTTCTTTTCTCATTTGCCTATAAATAAATTAAATTTATAGCAAATGATAAATGAAAGTATCTATCAAAATTGAATCCGATTCTATGTACGTGGCAATAATTGAGGTAAGGCTCTATAGAGAAATCGCGCGCGCGCGCGCGTGTGCGTGTGTGTGTGTGTGTGTGTGTGTGTGTGTGTGTGTGTGTGTGTGTGCGTGTGTGT
>JANQDE010000037.1:1549869-1613173 GCA_037157785.1 Cephalotes varians | reverse complement strand
ATAAAAGACAGAGCTAACAGATTTTCGAGTGAAATGTTTTATCATTATATATATATATATATATATATATATATATATATATATATCTCGATATATCGATATATAGATGTATAGGATAATCTCACTATTTCGAGATTGAACATATCCGTCCTATATTTATTTAATTTCCTTCATTTATGAATTTGTGTTACTGCTATGAAACAACTGTGCTATTAATACAATAGATAACGCTTATTCTCTTTTTATCCTCATCTTGTAACGTAGGCTGACCAAATCGACCAAATCAACTAAATCAAAAACTTAGCTCAGGAAAGATCTGAGCAAATTCCAAAAACTAAATTACTATGCTCAATCTTATTTTATATATAATTTCTTTAATACATATTATTCGGACATTTTTTAATTCAAAAATCGAATATTTTTTAATCAAAATTCGAATATTTTTTAATCAAAATTCGAATATTTTAAAATTTAAATAAGCAAAATTTTTTTCTATTCGAAGCGTTTATCTTATTTCTTATTAGAGAATACAAATAATACACGTTGTATTACTATAAATACATATTGTAAAATTAGCTTAATTGTTTCGTAAAAATCAGACTTTAATCGATGGCTGTGCGCCGGTCATATAAATTTTTTTTCTGCGGTGGACAAGGGGCCAAAACGCGTGATAGAATTAAAGTACACGAAATCACGATTGCATTAAGAGAATTATTGACCAGTCACGTAAATAAAATCAATTGGTCATAGCGTAAAGACGTTATTTGAACTCGCATGACATTCGTTGCTCTCAATAAATGAATAACGAGATATATTATTAAACTTTAAACTCGGAAGATCATAAGCTAAATCTATTCTGCGTCAAACACACACATTTATTCACGTGACTAGGTTATTTCAACGTCTAGAGTGCTCTTCAAATTAATATTGGCCTTTCCTTATACTATTTAATAAATATGTGCGATAATACGAGATAATTTAAACCACATATGAGAAAGGAGAGACAGAAAAAATAAAGCGACGTTGACATTTAACAGTGTCGCAAGCACGTTATTACGCTTGAAAGAGCACCTTCCAAATATGGTTGGTATAAGCAAATGATTTATAATTAATTGGACAGTTCGAGAAGACGAACAAGAATTTCGAGTGATGACAAAGTTTGGGATGACAAAGGCGTTTTAATAATATTCGACCAATACTACTAACTCTTAAGATAAAAGTGCACACGTGAATTCCTTCTTTTCTCTCTACGTCTCTCGAATTAGTACGTCCGTATGCTATTCGTCTCATCTCATTAGTCTCGATTATTGTAAATCTCAGTGAACGATACGTTCGTGTCATTATTGATGCTAATCCTTTCTAAATGTGTCACCATGGATATTACAATGATTGTACATTCTCGGTTTATTTTCCAGCACAATTTAATACAAGAGTGTGTACATACAATTTCAGAACCATGTCCGTTCAATGTGATGTAATGAAATGTAAACGTATAACGAGAGCTATATTAATATATTACACAAAAATACGTCACATGTATGATTAACATTGTACTCTGTGCGTAACTTTACAAAGAAATAAAAACTCGATTACTTAAACACTATCAATTTAATTCGAGTACCATATATATATATATATATATATATATATATATATATATATATATATATATATATATATATAAAAAGATAATGAAGTTATTTTTCATCATTTCTTTATAATTTATTATTAAATACATGTTACATAGACAAAGTAGATCAATTTAAATAATATAACAAATTTATAACAAATTTATAAACAATTTATAACAAAATATTGTTTTTCGATTCACTTACAATTTTTCAAGTACAATTTGACGGCATATATAACTATTATTAAAATTACGACAAATGTATTAATTTGTATTCTATATAATCTTTTCTATTAATAAATAAAATATATTATCACAATTTTCGAAAAATTTATGTGTGAATATAAAAGTTTTTGTGTTTTTTTCTATTTTTATTTCTTTCTATTTCGAGAATTTGATAGAAAATGAGAATTTCTTTATTTATTTTATTTAAAAAATATGACTATTAAAAACTTAAAAAAGTTTTATTTTAAATATAGCATATCCATTACTTTGTTGTAAACCGTTTAATATTCTCTGAAATGAACACTGCTTTGTGTATCATCAGTATAATTTCCGAAACCTGGAATGGATAAATTACGATTGGATTTGATAAGACGTGACATTTAATTTAGGCAGAAATTAGTTTCCGCGAGTTCCAGTTTTCAAGTGATATTTCAAAAATATTCATTTAAACATAAAACAAGTTAAAATTGAACTATATAGAGATTGAACCAGAAATAAAAATATATTTATATATAATTTATAAAAATATAATGCAATATATGCTAATCGTTAATTATCATTATTTAAGAACTTGGCTCATGATAATTATTCTGCGTTTTTTTCTGCAAAAAATAATTAATTTTATAATCAAGACTTTGTAATCAAGATTTTATAATTAAGTATTTGTAATTGTAAATATACAAACATATTAAAGTCATAATTTTTTAATCACCTGTACATGAGCCGGTGTACTCAGAATATAGACTACTGCGTCTGCAACATCCTTGTCTTCCGGAATTGGACAGAGACCGCTCGAGATAGCATCAGATAAGTCGTAGGTTTTCGTTTAACATAGGTGTTCTCACCACTCTGGGACGTTCTCTTTATGAAGATATCATTGAATTTTTCAAAATATATTAGCAATTATTGTTACATTTCCATTCTGCAGTTTTTCTGCAAAAACTGATACCGAATCATTAATAGCATTATCTAAGAGCATTATCTTTATTATTACAGATCTATCGTATAATTAGAAGAGAAGAGGTATCATTAAAATATTATATTAAAAATAGAAAAGATTATTATGACTTAATATAAATTAAATTACTAGCAAAATAAATCCATTTTGTCAATCCATTAATATTGTTTTTACATTAATAATTAAGATTAATATGTAATGAAAAGATTGTGTGCGTGCGTCCGTGCATGTACACGTACTGTGATTTTTACATCGAGATTTGCGTTTATCAATTCATTGTATAGGCTCGCTGCCATGCCAGTGATAGCAAATTTACTGGCGCAATACAAACTTACTAGTACAGTAACTTTTTGAGCATTATGTCCTGCTACACTGTGAATAAAGCAAAAATATGGCGATTAACAGTATCACTAGACTTTTATTAGCGAATTTAAATATTATATGGAGAATTATCAAAAATATACCCATTATATAAATATATCTAATCTAACAAAATATAATCTAAAGATTATAATTAGATAAGAAGGGAAGATTTTAAAAAATCACATTCGTATTGTATTGTTCATCTTTATATTGTATTTTGATTTAAGCTTTTTTGTTTAGCAAAATATAAAATAATTTTAACATAGTAAAAATTTGTGGGTATTACACATTCTTATGTGTAATAAATTAATTTAATAATTCTAAATTTTGCATATTAACAAACTGATGCATCGCAAGTAATTTAGCATTTTCAATTCTCATGTAAGTTTTTGTTTATAATAGAAAGATTTGTAAGATGCTTATTAATATCAATATTAAATTGTAAAAGCTATTGTATGCTACTTACTTAATTATGTGTTCTCCCTAAACTATATCATAAACTTTTGTACTTTTATCGTTTAAAAAATATTCAAATTTTTTGATTGTATAATTTTAATCGCGTGAAAAGAATAATTTGCAAATACAGATATGATAAATATAAAAATTATTTATACAGCAATAAGAGAAAGAAAGAGAACTTGTACGTATTAATTTTTCTTATACATGAAATTTATTAATAAATAAATTTAGAAAAAGTTTACTTGTAATTAATCGCTGTACGCGCACGAATATCTTTTATAACATTATAAATTGAAATTCTAATAAATTTACATCTGATACTTACCTATTGATATTATGATTAATGATATGACCCGACGTTTTGCGTGTTTTTATGGACTGTACTAATTCCCACGAACAAATCGCTGATGCAATCACATTTACATCCATAATTTCGCGATATGTCTCTGTTGAGCGCTCTTTCAATAGAAAGCAAATAATATAGCTTGTCTTTTATATCAATAACAGTAGATTTTATTATTGTTTTAAAAATTTCTTACAATTATATCATATTGAAAAAACAGAAAAAATACAAGAAAGGCACCAATTTACCTATAATTGTTTCGGTTGAAATCACTCCAGCGTTGTTGATCATTACGTCAATCTCATCTAATTTTTCCTCCGCCCACTTTAAGAATACCTTCTTCTTGTCGGACGCATTGCATCGTATACACTTTAGCCTTAAACTCACATTTGATACTTTTCGCTAATTCCTCCAGTTTTTCCAGTCTCCTCGCTATGGCAATTACTTTCATTCCACTCTTTGCGAGTGCTCTTGTAATCTGCGCACCTATTCCAGCACTTGCTCCAGTGATCATCGCGACTTTTCCTATCCACCGATCCATCGTATAACCGCATGAAAACCTTCGCGTTGACTAACTAAATTGCTCTCCAGTCCCCTTTATATGTAAACGCTTACTCTCGACTTACCAACGACTTGTTTATTAATATTAATCAACGATCAAATTCAGCCGTTTCAGTGGATCAATCGGTTGATTAAAGATTATATCAAGTAAATTTATCGAAAAAAAGAGAGAGAGAGAGAAATTGACTCATAATTTATACGCAACAATTTATTTACTTTATACAATTGCTTAAGCAAATCCGTTTATATAGGCTTCGATTAGCCATTTTCTGATCTCTTTTGATTCAGACTAAGCCTTGATTTCAGTTGTGACACATTCAAGAAAGTTATCTATTGTCTTATTTTGATTACATATAGTTATAAATATTTCTGTATATTTTGATATAATTTCATGTAAGCGTACCAAAGATATAATAAGCATCTGGGAAAAATAATTATATAAAATTATATAAAATTATATAAAATTATACAAAATTATATACAATTATATAAAATTGTATACAATTATATATAATTATTGACATATTTTATATACAATTATATATAATTATATAAAAAATATGTTCATATATATATAATTTTTTCCCGGGTATTTATAGAAGGTGTATTTTAAATGTTTAAATATTGTTTAAATACTTTCAATATTTTATTTGTTTTTATATTTTGTATGTTTTGTATCGTATAATCGCTTTCTTATGATTCACTTTTGCTGATAATGATAAAATATTATTTTTAGCTTAATTATGCTCTTGTTTCTACTGTGAAAAATAATTTATAATTTATACGTTTTATTTATAATTATTGATCATGTGATTCATTTATTGTAAATGATGGACTTTATATTTTCCGTTTAGAAAAATGATTATACAATTTGTAAATTTTGTACAGGATGTTCCAAAGATAACCGTAATAATAGTTAAAGACAAATTTTTAAGAATGAGACAAAAATCCTGACCAAAAAGTCAAGGCTATAATATTTTTTGAATTATAAACATTTAAAATAAATAACACACGCTATAATCCAAATCAAAACATGTTCTTTAATTCATCATCATATTGAAAGTGACAAAAAGTATGAAAATAATTACATGAAATAATGATATAATTTTTATAATATTAATCAGAAATTATTAATCAAAGAACCGGCGCTACGTGAAAAACAAGCTATAACTTTCAAACGTTAAGTTTAATAAATATTTTTACTATTATAATACTTTGTAACACGCATCCCGTTTATCAAGAAGCACACGACGACGGAGGTCAAAACGGCGAACAGTTTCAACGATAGTGAGTGAGGGTAGAAGAGATTTTGAATATTGCTGATGGTGCTGCCCCCGAAGTGTCTTTCGTAGTGAGTTTCCACTTCTAACTCGTTTTCGCTTCGCTTTCTACTCTTGTTCCCCTCATTTCGCCTACGTTTTATATTCCAGGGGCGCATCTATCTTGTAGCAAAGGTGAGAAATATTGGGCTCACAAATACAAAAAGCTCATCCCCCTCTCTCTCTCTCTCTCTCTCTCTCTCTCTCTCTCTCTCTCTCTCAGTTAGCACAGAAAGCAACTAAAGAAAAAAAAATGTAAAAATAAGAAGATTTAAGAGAATTATATCATTTTTATATAATATATTATTGCGTTCGAAGTATTATATAATAATTCGCAAAAAAATTAAAAAATATGTTATCCAGTGTCAAAACAGTCTACATCAAAATTCAATTGTTTTGATCGTGCTCGCCTTTCAAGTATTTGCGACTGCTTGAATTAGAGACACAGTCAAATTAGAATTAATGACATTAAGAACATTGAAGCTAGGATGTGGAGTGAAAGTATGCGACTTTCATGGTATGACAGCGCAATTGACACCTTGATGGACATTCCACCATTGGAGAGACTACATAGTGGACACATAAAAAATTTTACAACACAACTGACATGGTATTAATCAGACAGTAGGATATTTAGTTTTTTAATGCGTAGATAGGAGATAATAAGAGAGACTTAGATAGGAGAGAATAGATAAACACTGAGGATGACCCGATACGGGTCGAAAGCGTTTTGTTTGTATAAAAATTGAAAATAAATTGTTTTAGCAAATGACATCCAGCTAGGCCTTTAGCCCCTTTTATTTATTGTCTTTGAATAAAAAATATGTATTTAATATATTTATAAAAAATATATTTAATAAATATTATTATATAATGTGTAATCACACTAATAAGTAATCAGAATAATAAAATAAGGATATTTGACGAATAAGAAGATTGATGATAAAGCTAACTACGTTTTATTGATACCGATCAATCCATTTGTTTGCTGCTAAATGACCACTTCTCGTTTCAGAGGTTATTTACTTCAATATACTATTATGTATTTTATGCTTTTTATATTTAAATTATTATTAACGATGTATATTATTAAATGTATTATTAAATGACTGAATATTGAGAACACAAATATTATTTATATAATATTTTTTCTCGTAAAACTAATAATTATTTCTAAAAATTAAGCAAAAGTTTTATAACTTTAGTAAATTTAGTAAATAGTGTGTCACTCAAAATGTATTATAAGTTTGATAAAAAATTTGATGTAATATATGCATGCATATTTGACTATAAAAATCGAATTTCGCTGACATCTCTAAAAGTTTCGCGCTTTAATATGAATAAAAAAGCAAGAAAAGAAACATAAATCGAGTTCTATATGAGCATCGATATAATTTTCAAGAAGCGATTTACTCAATCGTATCATTTCTTTCTCCATTAAATATGATGGAGGCGAAAAGAACGGAAGCTCAACCTGTATTAATATTTAAATATTCGATCTTGTAAAATGTTGCGATTAAAAATAGGACGAAAATAAATAAAAATAAGAAACCGTTTTACGTTAACTTAATTAATTTAAAATTATTATTAATATTAAAAATAACTTGTCAGAATGAATCGCTGCTAAGAGCATTGCGAATGCATTTTCATTTAGTTATTATACTTTTTATTTTGTGGAAATTTCTTGTTAAGCAATTTTTATTTTCCTTCACAAATGAACAAAAAGCGCAACAAAAAAGAAGTCTTTGCACATACAATGCAAGATATTTATGACAAAAAAGGAAAAAATATATGAAACTGTTTGCACAAAAAATCTCGCATGTTCGTTTAATCATATGTGATACGATGATGCTCATTTATAAGAAACAAAGGCAGAAGTGGAATGTACTTAATTCATTTACATATGTTTGTTGATATCATTTGTTAATATCATTATATCATTATATGAGGAGCATAATTCTGTTTTAATCAAATTTATGCCATATAGTTCATAGTTAAAAACAGCTGTAATCGATCATAGCTGTCTCTGTTATGAGCTATGCTACAATATCTAAAACTCATTTCAAAAGAGATCCTTATAAATATTTCTTTTTATTAGAGTCTTGAATGATTAACTCACTCTCTTTAATATTAAATTTTTATAATTCATAGAGACTGTGAGATAGCTGGAAGAAATGGGAAAAGTAATTAATGGTAGCAAAACAGCGCGAGTTATTCGACTGCGACGAGCGATATGATATAATGAGAATAAGAAATAGGTGACTCGTAGAGATTAGATAGGAAATGATAGCATAGAGATTTCTCTTCACGGGCGAAGGATTAAAGATTTCCGAGAGTGATCCGCTTGAATTATACGGACAAACACGCAAACTGTGGAAACATGAGTTGAGTTGCCACAAAATATGTTACGCATCAGACCGTTAGTTGGAAAGAAATTTCGATACAATTTGTATTTAGATAATCATTTATACTAAGTCAGAGAAAGAGAGAGAGAGAGAGAGAGAGAGAGAGAGGGAGAGAGGGAGAGGGGGAGAGAGAGAGAGAGAGAGAGAGAGAGAGAGAGAGAGAGAGAGAGAGAGAGAGAGAGAGAGAGAGAGACAGACATATTTTCTTGTACACTTATATACAAATTGGTTTTTTATGACAAAATTATTATAAATAATTGTATAGGTCAATCAATATAGGTAATAGATAAATAAAATATTTAATAAATCAGAGAATGATAATAAACAATACAAAGAAAATTAAAGATGTCTTTTTTCCACATTATCTTATAACGATCTTATAGCGAATTCAATTAGATGAATTAATTTGCACAAATCGGCATAAAGATGTATGTTTATATGAATATAGATGTATGTTAATATAAATAAAAACAGGTTAAACCGCGAAATATCCTCAATACTTTACGCAATTTATCATATTATTTGATAAAATATGTATTGGACATTTTATTATTTGAGATATTTTCTTTAAGATTTACATTCAGATTAGATCAGTGTACAATAGTGTTTTTTTAATGTTAATACTGAGTGCGCATTAATGCGTCCAACCAAATTCGTTATTATTTATCTGTCATATTATTGTCCCAAGTCATATTATTATATAATTGTCGAGATTGTTATCCGAGACACGATACAATTCGTGAAAAACGAGGTATCTTCAAGTTCCTGAGAGAAATGCAATACTATGCCATCTTACAGAAAGTCGGTTTGTCTGTTTTCCCAAGTTCGACATATGGTATCCATTTTCCGCTTTACGTGCAAATTTGCATGTTTTAAAACAAAAGAAAATACTTCTTATTAGATTGAAAACGCATGTCTATAATCTAACCTGATGATTAAATCTCCAATTTTTTTACATTGTATAAATATAGATATATGGACGTAAAATAATATACATAATTATGATACATAAAATCCTCAATATATCAAAATAATCATTTGATAATCAAATTTGTATATTAATATTCTGTAAAATATAATTAAATTTATGTACAATTTTTTTTTAATTATCTAATTAAAACATTAAAACATTTCCTCTTATTAAAAAAAAAATATATATATATCTAAGATATAAAATTATTTTAAAAATTATATAATTAAATTATATAAATATATATATTTAAGAAGGATATATTTAAAATTACTCAAAGAATCCATTAAAAGTAAAGTTGGATTCTCAAAATACTTTGTAGCGAAACGAAATATATAAATTTCACATATCGGGAAACACGTCAGGATATGTCGCGTATTCTGTTCGGAGTTCCGGAAATTGCAAGTTTCGCTAGCAGATCTCATCCGATCGAAGACATCTTCGGTGATGGAAGCTCGCGATTGTCTCAACTAGTCCATGTCGATTTTTTATGAGTTTTCGACTTTGAATAGATGCTAATACAAAATTCGCTACGATCGTGGAACCGTCGTGACCGGATGTTACGATACATCTTTGTGACATTCTCGTTTGGAAACGATCGTTGCTCGAGACAAATCGCAAATAGAAGTGCTGTCAATACATCGCTTCGATTATTCTCGAATCTTAATTTTTAGGTTTCGACAACTTTGAGAATAAAAGTTTGTACCACTAATATTATACCTATTAATGTAAATATATCTTGTGTATTATATTAAGTGAAAATATTAGGCCATTCAATTATTACTGATGTAACTTGTATAAGAGTAACACAAATGCTAGATTAGGATAGAATTGAATGTTAAGACTATAAATTTGGTAGTAAAAAAAGTTCCTTTTTTGATAAGATAACATTAATAATCTTGAAATTTTTGAAACAGAGCATTTAATATAAATTATCGTACAATAACAATAAGAAAAAGAAACCTTGGATTTTTTGCATTTTTTTTGCAATCGAGAACGCATTTAATTGTTTGGAATCTACTCATAATATGAATTGGAATATTAACATGCACATACGCGTATAACACATCGCCTCGTAATGGAGAAATCCGTGAGTTTGAGGACTCTCGCTTATGAAAGAATGACACGCAATTAAATCGCGTCCAATATGATCTCCTCACATCGAAAATTTGCTGTTATAAAATCTGTCATCACCGCGATAATCAAGTGAGTTGCGGTTAGCGTTAGCAAGGAATTCAATATAAAATCCATATTATTCCAATATAGATATGGGATAGATATAATTGAATTTTGATATAATATGTATAATTAACTTTGATACTACGCCATCTTCAATAAATTCTTCACAGAAGAAGAGAGATTATAAATGAGATTTATATCTGAGATTTATATATCCATCTTATAAAATAGATCAAAAACCTAAAAGCGATTGTATAAGAGTTGTCTGTATAAGATTTATTAATATAAGATTTCTTAGTATTATTTATTAATTTATTAGTGTAAGATTAATTTAGAATAACAAACACTATGTAAAATGTGCTGTTGTAATATACTTTTACGAGCAAGCGTTCGTTTTTAAATTAAACCGCATTAAACAATATATTTAATGTTTACGATTTAATGTAGAAAATATCTTCGTTGCTAGGAATTGTACGAGATAACAGAACGACAGAAAAATATGTGTGTAATATGCACCCCACGAGATATTCGTACGCAAAGATATCTCGTTGTGAAAAATTTGATTCTACTGGGACGTGCGCAGCTTTATCAGGAACGAGTTTCGTATTCTACAAAAACAAAATGCGTGCTTGAAATGCTGACATAAAGGTCTCGACTCTCACTTCGTTACCTTGATTATCTCATCAAAATCATGTTAATTCTATCAGNTATTATATATTTTTTAAATATATAAATATATAACATCAATTCCTAGTGTTGAAATTTTTTAATCTTTAATTGAAAATTGAAAGCGTATTTATTGGCATTGGTTGTACATATTAATAAATTATTATTCTAATTCAATTTACATTTTAAAATAAACTAAATTTTGTTTTGACGTGTAAAATACAAAGAAACACGTACGACTATCCAATATGGGCATCCAATATGATTTTCATACTATTAGGAAATTTATGGCGAGGAATGAATTTGAAATTCCGATTATTAATATGCGTCAATTTAATCGATGGTAAAAAAAAAAAACGGCGTCACTGATATTTCCGGTAGACAACGAATAAGTAATGTTCGACGTGTTTCTGACAAATCGGGGATTATATAAAAAAATGTATTTTTATATACATTTTTATAATAATTTATAATGATTTTTTATTACAATATTTATAATATCTAATTATGAACAATTTTATTTTTATCAAATATGACATAATATAAATCTTGTGATATATAACGATCGAGAGCATGAAAAATGGAGATAGAGAAAGGGATGTGTGCTGGTGGGGATTGACAGCGGAGGGTGGAAAGTGTGGCGTTCCTATCCTTCGTCAGCTGTCCTGTTTGGAGCAGTCAGTGCGCGTTGTGGCTTCACCACATGTTTCTCGCGATCTTTAGGTATCTTATGATATTAGGTACCCGATCAAGACTATGCATCGGAATATTGCCTTTGTCATATTCTTGTGATGATCAAGATAAAAATATTAAATTATCTAAAAACTATTTTATCTAACGCATTTAATAGTTCCAAAAATGTTAAGAGCACTTTCGCTATCATCATGATCTCGTGTTTCAAAATGCCAAGAACACGTGCGCTTGGTAAGTTTTTAAAAGCTTTGAGATTAAATTCATTTACATCAATTGAATTTCGATGTCATATATACCATAGTAATATATCTACGTTTTGATTCGTGCGATTTCATTTGAAGATATCTGTTTAACTGAACATTTACATATAATACCTTACAAAATACATAAAGTGTAAAAAAAAAGAGATTATGTAGAAATTTAGAAATATACTTTCTCTTTGCATTCTTCTGATAATATTAACTATTAATACATTATGAAAAATATATTCGTTTTTCTATAATATTTGCTTGCATTCTCTCTTAAAAAAAAAATTATTCTTTTTATTATATCAAAAATTTGATGAAATTTCACCATATTCCATAAATGTAACTATCCTTATCTAAACTTAAATATCTCTATACTGTTAAAATAAATTTTTATATTATATAATTTTTTCAACTAAAAATAAAGATTTTTGGACCAATTAGTTAGCATTAAAAATTCCAAACTTATTATTATATTTAATAATTAATTTGTTTCAAAATGAATAGAATACAGAGCGTTTAAAATTATTATAGTCATATTGTTTCGTAAAAAAAAATTTTTTAAATCTATATATCATTGATATTGAAAAACATTGTTGAAACAGAAGTGACTTTACAATACAATATTCCAAAATAGACGTATTCTTTTTCATTACTAATTTCATTATTAATCTCTCTTATTAATTATTCATTACATTATAATTCGCTTATTACACTTTTAGCCGTCACTCAAGCAAATAATAGAAGCGTACGCATTTATGAGCGCGACGCGTTGAAACATATTTTAATAGAATTTATTTAATAAGCGAGATAAATGTGGACTAGTAGTTTAAAATATGAAAATCATAATCTTTTATATCCGAAATATTCATAAGATTCTAAAAGATTCTAAAAAAAAATAAATAAAATTAAGAAATAAATATGAGACGTAAATATACAAGAATTTTACTCGATATAAAAAAATGATATTAGAAATACATAATATGTACATATGACACAATGCATTTGTAAATTTGAAATTAGAATGATTGCTTTTACTTTACAATTTCCATTAAATTAATTATTTTTATATAAATATAATTATAAAACTATAATTATTAAAATATATAAATAAATTATATATTTTTATAAAAATATAATTTTTACTTGATCTTTTTTTTATATACAATTTCAATATACAACTATTCTAATTAATCTTAAATTAAATATTTCTTTCAATTTTAGAGAAAATGCGAGAAAAGTGTTGAAGTGTTGACTGTATGATTTTTAATGATTTTACTACAGAATTCTCTCTCCTAAGTAATCAATTGAAAGCACGGAGTGACCACGTTTTTGCGGCCAAATGTTAAAATATATAACTACACGTTGCGTACAAATCAAACAATGACTTGTTTTGATATTACTCGATATACAATCGAAAAACAGATGTGCCAGTAAAGTAAGCTTTCTAGAAAACTTTGTAGGCAAATGAAAATCCGAGCAAATTTAGGCAACATCTCGCAACAGAGAGTCAAACGAATATGGGAGGCAAACTGCAGTGCTTGCCACAGAAAACTTTGCTAACAAGAATAAAACGCTATTGACTAAACCGATAAACATCAGAAAGCTTTAGTCACGTTGAAAAATGCGCCGCTTCGAGACTTCGTTTAAGTATAGTAAGAAAAATCCTGTAAAAAGTGACGGTCGCAACAGTATCCTGCTTCTACAAAAACTTCCGTACCATGTTTAGTACTTCCCGATATTTGCCTATCATACATTTATTAGCTCCCAATGATCGAGAAAGCTCAATGATGTGCCGAAGAGACATCGCAATCGAGCTTCGCTTCGCTTCGGAATACATGGAAACTTATTTATGTGTTTCGTTAGAACTTCATAAAATATATCAATGCGAAGGCAACAAATTGTGAGAAGAAGCGCAAGAATATAAGAATGCGATTGTCAAAAAAACTTTTTGGAATGTTACATTTACTTATCGGATTTGCAGATTTATATGGTAAATTTAAAAATATAAATTTGTCGAATATTTTTCCTCATAAAATAAATGTTTTTTAAAAAATAATTTTTAATAAAGTAACTGTTTTGACATACATTATGCAAAATACAATTTAAAGCTATAACAAAAAATATAGCTTATTATTTTTTTGTTAGATCAAAAGCGATTTGAACTATTAGAAAATTATCAAAAAAATAAAAATAGTACTTTGTACAATAAACAAGACACACTCCCTTATCACACATGCATATTTATTTCAAGTTATTTTTATATACGATTAAACATTCACAAATTTATCTTTCAAAATAAGACGTTCCAAGAAAAGCAAAAAACAAAATAGAAGCAGTAGAGGATTATATACGATATATATACGCAGAAAATAAAAGAATATGATCAATCTCTTGAGTTCTCTAAGGTACTACCGCTATTGCTATCATTTGGTTCGCGGACTCTCTCGATGTCTTTGTGTGTTTCTTGACGCGCGACATTGCGTTCCGTAGATCCGTGATCCTCGTCACATAGCTGCCTATCGTTTTCGGTCTCCTCGATCGGATGCTGCCGCGCTTGCATTGCTCGTTGCAAAAGCTGCGGACTTCGAGCTTGAGACGCTGATTTATCTCTTGATTTCGCGCGTGTCTTTTTTCGTCTTAGTTCACGATATAATGATTTATTTGCTAAAATATAGATAATAGTTATATATATTACAAACAACTTTTGAATATATAACATTGATTATTGCTTTGTGTGAGACATATTCTATACTATATTCTTAAAACTTAAGTTTTAATGTTTAGAAATTATATATGACACTGTTAATTTTTTATTTTCCCTAGAAAAGACACGCGCGCGCGCGCGCGCGCGCACACACACACACACACACACACACACACACACACACACACACACACATACACACACACACACANACACACACACACACACACACACACACACACACACACACACACAAAATGTATATTTTTTTCTAATATACAATTAAATAAAAAAGACAGCAACGTGCATAATTCTTAATTTTGTACACATTTTCTATTCTCTTTTCTAATATATTTTTTTTTAATTACCTCGAGAAACATGCTTCCGGCTCACATCACTATCGCAATCGCTCTCATCTGAGAATTCGGACTCGAGTTCTCGCTTGGATACTCTTGAACGTTTCGTTCCGCGATTGAATGGTATAGGTGAATCGTCCCTTCCATGCAAGAAGTCCTGTCCGGATGAGTGATCTTCGAACTCCTCGTCTTCGTATGTGCGCTTTCGTCGTCGTCGCTATTATAAATATTAAAATTGTATTTCATACATTTTATCTAACAATCAAACAATAATCCTCATTCACCAGTACTAAAAAAGAATTGTAACGATTATTTTCAATATTGTTTTTAACTTATTACAAAATAATGTCATTTATATGTCAAAATATACATCATATATATATATATATATATATATATATATATAAATGACAAAATATACGTCATTTATTTTATTTTAAAATGTACTTATAGTTTTTTTTTTCAATATTTTGCGAAAAATATTGGCTTTACATTAATTTTGTCGTCTGTTCGCATTAGCAACTAAAGTTTTGTATTATGGTTGGTGTCGTAATAGGCTCTTATCACAATTCATCCCCCAGATTTTTTTAGCTCAAGATGTAAAGATAATACGATACTCTAGCATTTATACTACTGGAATCTCTTTACAGATCTTTATTCTTAATAAAAACAAAGGTAATAAAATAATACAAATATATTTAAATATATATAAAATTGAATATTATTGTCAAGATAGTCGAATAGCAATTCGAATAGCAATAATTCTAATTGACATACCCTTTGAGTCTGAGCGGCATTGGGTCGTCTAATATACGGCGAACGTCGAGATTTTCTTCTTGCTTTACTATTACGACGTCTACTATTTCGTCGCCGTGAAGTAATTCTTTTCCTACTCATAAATATTAAACAGAATCAGTAATTTCGATTTTTTTCATCCTTTTTCATCGGTTCAACATTTTATTTTTTTTTAGTCATGTTAAACTTCTTTTAATACTTTATCATTAATCCATAACAGGTTGTAAACGTTATTATTTATAATAGATTTCATTTGTAAAATTTAAGTATAATGTGTGTGTGTGTGTGTGTGTTATCGTTCTCTTTAGATGTTGTAAAACTTTAAATTAGTTGAGAAAAGATAGGTACATTAACCGTGCGTAGAGGGTATTATGGCGTACTTGCGCTCTTGTGTTCGACGAGACGATTCTACATCGCCAATTGGTGCTTGTATATCAGATTTTGATTTTTTCTCTTCGTTTTTCTCGTTAATAGCTGATTCCTTATTAGCAGGTGAGTTAGAGACAGAATTAGGATTCAAAGTAACTAGTGCTTTATAACGTCCACTCCTATGCCGTAAAAGTCCAGCATTTACTGCATGCTTTAAAGCTCGATGTACCTATGATGCACCAAGTATGTCATAGAAGCATTTAAATTACTTGAAGTTTTATTGGTCATAATAAAAATTACCCTTTTCTTTTTTTTACTTCCAAAAATAATTTACGACAGCTTTTTAAGATTCATAACATTGTGGAAAAGAAAGACACAACAAAATTTGTACATAATAAACCTTTTTATTTAAAGAGTTAATATTTTTTAAAAATATAATAAATAAATTTATTATAAAAAATGTGTGTGTGTGTGTGTGTGTGTGTGTGTGTGTGTGTGTGTGTGTGTGTGTGTGTGTGTGTGTGAACACACGCACACACACAACACAGAAAATATATTTTAACTTCTAGAAAACTTGAGAATTTTGAGAAGCGTTTTAATTACAAATTACTATGATAAATGAATACATAAATTGTTAAAGAAAAACATTCAAAATGTAATACATGTAAGCACATGCGCAAACAAACACTTTTGTGTCACCTGCAACGTCAGATTTTTGGACGATATGTTACTATGCCGGATGAAACTGAGGACTTCGCGAGCTGATGAACCTCTAGTGTCGCCAAGATTTGCCACTGCATCTAGCACTCGGGCCATAAGTCGCGGATTCGATGGTCGAACCATTTTGAAATTTTGAGATTCACAATTCACGTGATGGCTGCTTAATTATCCTTGTGAATTTCTAATGACTAAATTTCAAATTATCTTACCACATAAAGAATAAATAATACAGTTATTGGATACCAAACAATTATCAACGGAATTCATTGAGTTTCAGGTTACAATAATTATTGTGTTATACTTTTATATCTTTAGTGAATTCTAGTTATGACACAATGATTTTTTTAAAGAATAAAAGAAAGTTATTTACGATAAATCTTTTTGTATCCCTGTTGCGAATCGCAGAACTAACTCGAATTTTTTATATTACTTTGAATTCCAAGATTGATACCTATATGCCACACCTACATGCATATTACCTGACGAATGCTTGAGCCAAAAGCCATCCAATCGTTTTTTCCGATATGACAAACGATCCTAATAAAGCCGTCGTAAATCCGTGCGGATCGTCTTCAAGAGCACCACGAATTTCGTTGAGGCATTTCGTCGATGCGTCAAAGATGTCGCCAAGACGTTCGTTGTCTCCAAATGATATTCTTCGTTTGTTTGACGATGCTTCTTTTTTCTTTTAATCACAAAACATTTTTTATTTCGATGTTTGTATGAAAACAAATTTACACATGCATAAACCGGCATTCATAATCGGTTTTTATTTCGTCTTAAATAATGTCTTAAAATGCTAATAAGGCTCTGTGATTGGCTATTATCTTACATCTTAAGTTTGTACGGTCTTAGATATAAGAACCGATTATGAATACCGACTATACATCGAAATTCAATAATTCGTCAAAATGAGATATGCGCGTATTTATTTAGTATTATATAATTTGGAAATTAAAATTTATTGAAATTGATATATTTTCGATACAACTTCGAAACTAACCAAATTCACAAAGATGATTTCTATATTTATATATCTATGATACTAGAAACATGACAATTGACAAATACATTTTGCCACATTTATAATATGGAAAATTGACGTTGTGTCATTCTAATATCTTACAGCTATGTAACGCGAAGTACATACGTGTCAGTGTCAGGAATTTTCGCAGTACCATAGTCTCGAATTACAAATTAAACTTTAAGGAACGTCTGTTATCCTCGCGCACTCTCTTTTTCATATGTGTGTTTGTTAAGAATCGTGTGTCTCTATTGCCGTATATATATATATATATATGCCGTTGACAAGAACATGTACATATGATTCGCCGCAACATATTCAGTATTCGTAATATATAGTGAAAATAATATACAAAAAAATGTACAATATCATCTTATATATTATTTTTAAAATTTACCATCCTGATAGAAAACATTCAATCTGAGAAACAAAAGAATGCTTGTTCTTCACTTATAAAAACAAGACACTTTATAAAATATTTTTTAAAAATATTTCAAAGACTAAAAAAATTTTATTTTGGAAGGTTTATTTTGAAAAGATTTAATAAAATAACGTAAAAATAATATCAGACGCGTCATTTTTAGTTGGAAGCTCCATTTATGTTTCGGTTCTTGATGCTCGCAACGCTCTTGGAACGCTCATTTCATTGCCGAGTAATATCTTTGATCACACTTTTATTTAAATATATGTTTAGAAAGCAAATTATAATTTGAAAAATTATTTCTACGAGCGACTGTTTTCGCAAGACACATTGAATAATTAAAATCTCTGCTTCCGATTTATGTATATAAACGGTATTAATAATCAAATTATCTCAGTCTCGCGTAGCAAATGATATTCACTTTTCAAAGCATACCCCATACGTCTGTACATATACTTGTTTGCATACAGTGCAGTTCGTTCGCTTTCAAACATCTTTCGTTCCAAACTATTTTCGAGAGTATGTATTAAGATTTACCGATTTATCGATTCGACATAATTTTATCTATTTATTATGCGTTATTGCGATGACGTATCGTCATCTAAAATCGAGCAATGCGAAAGTCAAAAAGGACATCTAAAAAGAACATTGGATAGATTAAGAATCCTTTGCAATTTTCGTCAGACATTTGTATTGTTTCAGAACATCGCGCGATCAAAGAAAAAGATGTCATAATGGCAAAAACAAGGATGAGTAAATATAGAAATTTGATTGCGTTATTATATAATAAATTTATTGATATAATATCGAAAATTTTTTAATTAGAAAATTTATAAAATGCAATTAATAAATTTAATAATGATTCTACATATTTTTATTTAATTTAATGCTATTGTATGTTGTGGCGTTATTAATATATTTATTAATCTTTTTTCTAAAAGCTTACAAAATTTTATTAAAAAGCGATAATGAGAGAGAGCTATGTTGCAGGTATTTGTGTTCTCAATTCTTATTAATAATGTCAATGTTGATATTTGTTATAGTGCGAAATATCGAATGATCTTGTTGCAAAATCGAGTTGATGAACGAGTTCGAAGAAAACGAAAATCTGACTTCATAAAGCCAACATCATGAAGCTAAGAATCCTGCTCGTCCTTACCAACTTTATTACTTTTATCTGTTTGTAAGTTTAATCTACAAAAAGCTTTATGTTACATTTTACTCTATACTTTTACTCTCTATTTTTTGACGACGTCAATTATGCGGAATTTATTTAAAAGTCCGCGTGAGATTTTTTTATTTAAATTTGGCGGTAATTCATCAAACAATTTATAAAGCACACAAATGATTATGTATTCGTTTATTTGCAACGTTTATGTAGTTTTTACAAAGCGCAAATAAATTCTTGAGTAAGTATACTTACTTATTGTCTCCTTTTTTCATATTATTAAACAAAAAGGCCATTTTTATTTAAACGATTACATCAAAAAATATAATTAATGCAATTTTCATTGCGAATATTTCTTTTTCAACGCAATCAATTACGTTCAATCAATTACAATGAGATTGATATTTTAATTAATTATATGATAAAAATAAATTAATACATTATAAAAAACAAGTATAACATGCTTTTTATTTTTCTGAATTTCAAATATTTCAGAGTGTGAAAATTAAATTAAAAAAATATATTATTCATTAATTAATAAACGTTACAAAAAGTGCAATTTCTTCAAGAATATAAATCTGCACAATCTAAACTCACAGAAAATTGAATCATACAGCAAACGAGTATGGCTTTGTTTTTAAATACGTTAAATATAATTCCAGTTCTATTCATACAGAAAAATACATACTATATTTAAGTAAAGATTATTTGTTTCAAGTATTTCAAAAGTTCATATATCTGCAAATCTATTCACCATAAGCATCAAATTTACTCAAAATATATTCTGAATCCTAATAAGCTTAATACTTCAACCAAGAATATTAAGTTAAAACAAAAATTCGATTTGTTTATTGTCAAATATTTCTTTGATACAATTTTATAATATTCTTTATTAAAAAACAAATTCTTATTTTGAGTATATGATAACAAATTTTTTTTAAATTTGTGACGAATATATTTTAAGACTATCATCAAGAAAATATTCTTCGTTGGAAATAATCGTTACTTAAAAGAAGAAAAATAAACTGAGTAATCGCTTTTCTTAGCAGATAGAATGATGTTTTTCTATGTATTTAGCTCTTTCCCGTGAGTTCCCGTTTTAATTTCACCAGCTGTATATGCGTACAGATGTATGTATATAGAAATATATTCACTAATATTCAGAACGCTGTGACTGAATAAAAGTAAAGCGTGGTTTATTTCATATTTGTCACATACGTGTATTCGTGCGCGCGTGCATATACATATATATGTAAATGAATCGATGCACGCAAACTAAAAAATTAAGTTAGAATATAATATTTAGGGCAAGATATTCCGATTAATTGCATACCCTCTTATAGTCAGAAACTGCGCATCAATTGGCGTTGTTAGAATAAATCAACAGATCAATTTGTTTTCTTATGTCACATATATAAACTTTCACGGAATTTAACTTTCGCGCACACTTCGAATCTTGTGTGCTAAATGCTGACTTCATCAATATTAACTAAAACATGAATCTTCTCCAAATGACGCAAAAATTCTATATTTATTTTAAAAAGTAAAATAAGAATGTTTGAACATATTTCACCGCGCTGCAGAATTTTTATGTTACAAAATGAGGGTTTCTTCATAACATTAATCTAAACAAGCGACAATTTTCTCGACTGATGAAATTGCAATACTTGTTTTAGAGCGGCCGCGAATGCAAGAACTTCATTTAAGCAGCGAATGCAAAGCAATAATCACAGCAATATTAGCGATCTATTAGATAATCTACTTCGCGGTTACGACAACAGCATTAGACCGGACTTCGGTGGGCCCCCGGCTATTGTCGAGGTCGATATTATGGTACGCAGCATGGGTCCCATTTCCGAGGTGGATATGGTCAGTCATATTTTTTATTTTTATGGCAATCACAATTTGAATCATTCAAGATTTGGACTTGACGTATAAATAGTGTATTATAAAAATAACATCTTACAATTAGAATTTATAATTATAATAGAAAAAAATTTACGTATCAAGTTCTCGATTGTCAATTTATGACACATTTAATGATATATATAGCTTATATACAAACGGTTTAATTAAATTTTGAAATTTTCTGCAGACATACTCAATGGATTGTTATTTCCGACAATCGTGGGTCGATAGACGTTTAGCATTTCAGGGTGGTAAGGAAACACTCGCTCTGAGTATTTCTATGTTGGCGCGAATTTGGAAGCCCGACACATATTTCTACAACGGCAAGCATAGTTATTTACATACGATCACTAGCCCGAATAAATTCGTCAGACTTTATCAAAATGGCAGAGTACTTTACAGTTCCAGGTATGCACGTAATTTCAATTAATATCTTAATTTTGTTATAATTAAGATATATCAAAATGATATAAAAAAATCTTGTCATATTTTGAACATTTTATCGTATTAAATTTATTTTTGAGTCCAAATACGCAAATATACAAAAGATTTAATCTTTTCACCGTCATGTTATTTATAAAAATATTATTTTACGAAAATCATAAGAAGTACAAGGATTTCTGCAAAAGTTTGCAAATTTTTTTATTTTTACCTGAAATTTTATTTATTACCACCCACACACACACACACACGCGTGCGCGCGCGCGCGCGCACACGCACACATACACAAAATACAAATCATTTTAAAATCATTTCTTTTCATTGCCATATCTTTTCTTCTATTAAAAAGTCATATATTTGAATATATTATAATTGTAGTCCCGAGCAGCACAAATTAGTTGGGCAACGGTTAACCAATGATTGACCAACGTTGGACAACTAATTTGTGCTGCTCGGGGTGTTATATTATTTGATACTATCAATTATAGATAAACTTTTTAGCTATATGATTTTAAAAATTGTGCAAAATTAAGAGAGATTAGCGGCTTAAATATTGCAAATCGATAAAGGATGAAATCTACTTGATTTGATATTCTCACTGATTTCTATTCGCTGAGATCTGTTGATAATGCATAATCTCACTATTTTTCAATGAGGAGAGATAAAAATCGTGTGCATAAGATAGAAGCAAGTATATCAGTATTCGACATCGAATCTCTCTGCAAATCTTCTCTCGGCGACGTGACATATGCAAGGTCTGAGGTATCTCGAACTCAAGGGTTAATTCTGCCATACACAATAGAGTCGATTCGGAAGACTGGGTCAAGAGAAAAGGAGAGATTAACAAAATAAGGAGATGGTTATATCGTTCCAATCCACTCTTTGTATTTAAATTTGATTTATAACAACAACAAAAAAGTCTAATAACCTCAATGCTATGTAACTTAAAGAATGGGAGTGAAAAATCTAAATGGTTTTCATTTCCCATATCAATCTTTCATCAATTTCTCTCAAAATAAAATACATTTCTTTAATATTTATTATTTGATATTATTTAATAGTAAGAGAGCATCATTAATCTTAATTAGATCTTAATTAGATTTTTTTAAAAATCTTCAAAGAAACATCAAAGTTTCAAATCAAGCATCAAAGAAATAGCATGAAATTCTATTTATTAATAATTAAAAATTTTTCGATTAATATATGAATTAATATATTATATCTAATTTGGACAGAATACATATATATATTAATTAAACTTATATATTACATATAAATAAAATAACAAGAACAACTATTGATTTTGTTCCAATATCTTGTTTGTTTTCACAGTTGAGAAAAATAAATAATTTTAATGAGAAAAATATATACATAATTAATATTATTTTATTGACTAATATTATCGTTCGATATCAATTTTGCAATTTTTCAGTATCAATTTATAATATTCAAAAAAACTTAAAATAATAATCTAGTAAATGTGTAAGGGAGATTGCGATAATTACACGAAAACTATTCTTTGACAAGTCAAAGAAAAAGGGTAGAGGGTTTTATATAATTGCTACCTCATCTTGAAAAACGAGGTTCTTTGAAAAACGGGATCTTATATACTTTTCTCTGAACGACTGGATCCATTTGGACTAGAAAACGTTGTGATCACGTCCGTGGTGTTATTTACTCTTTATTAGCCCTTGACTTTTATTCGACCATCGAGGTTTATCTAAACCTATGAAAATAGGAATTCGTAAATTTTAGCATTTTCGAGATCTAATGAGTAAATTTTTGATCAAATCATGAAAACAAATCGTACATAATACATTATCGATATTATTATATTATAATGTACTTAATATGTTAATAGTTTTGTTTCTGACTATTAAATCTGATATTCGTACACAGAATTATTTGCATAGAGAATATACGTAATTATATTATATTAAAATATCTTAAAATAATATATTGTAAGATATGCTTGATATAACTATAATCAAAAAGAATTCAAAGGTGCATCTTAATAAAAATAAATAAAAGTAATGTAAATTTACGAATATATACTTTTATCGACATAATCTGCTAAAATGTTTATCAAAAATAATTACGCATAATAGAGCCGACTTCACAGATTTCAATGATCTTGATATATATATCATCAAGGATCAGACACAAAAACTAGATACATAGCTGTGAGCCATTGTGTTCATGCATACAACGCAAAACAAAGTTCCACATGGGTTTACAACTTTCCACACGAAGCGAGATTCAACCCACAACTATGTGTCTAGTTTTTAGATAGCGGAGCTTCCCTGCAGAGGGGAGGCGGAACATACCGCTTTTACGCATACTTTATAATGCGAAGTGAGATTCCAAATATATATAATGTCAAAAAGTCACGTTCTATTTATTAAACTTATTTTATTAATAACTTTTTAACAAACAATGAGCTATTTTTTGCAGGTCATTCAGGAGAGTGTCCTTGACAATATATGTCAAAGTCATTCTGTGAAGTCGGCCTTATTATGCATAAGTATCATATAAATTTTTAGATTTACGAAAAAGAATTTTATTTCTTTTAAATATTAATTCAAATAGAAAAGTGATCATACAACTTTTGCTTCTAAAATTAATCAACTCTTTTATAGCAAATATCATGATGCAAACTAATCTGACATAAATTATACTAATCTGTACAGAACTATAAATTCTACATGCATATACAGTGCAGTGATGATTCGATTAAAACGCAGTGATGATTCGATCAAACTTAAAACAATTTACTATCTCTTATGCATTTGCATTCGCAGATTTGCACTCTCTCGCAAACAAAATATATCAAAATTTGTTCAAACTGATTAAAATAGTGTAATAAAGGAAAAATAAATTTACATAGTAGATAACTCTTTCCATTTAATATTCAAAGTGTAAGTAAAACTTGTTTTAATATGATTATGATTTTCGATTTGATTACACAATTTTAATTTTATTTAACCTTATATAATAGAGAACTTTGTACAACGAAAAGATTTTAATTAAAAATCAGTTACAGATTTGTAATCTATTATATGTATCGAGATTATAGCATTTTAAAATTTATTAAATTCTCTATGTCATTTCAGACTTACGATCAAGGCAGGATGTCCGATGAATCTCGAAGATTTTCCGATGGATACACAGAGATGTCCACTGCAATTCGGCAGCTGTGAGTTTAGTAGATTTATTTGTTTTACGATTCTTTAAAATATTTGTTTTTCTTTTTTTCTTCTTTTTTTTTTACTTTCTTTTTTCAGCGATCACATTAATATCATATTAGTAATCTACAGTAAAAATATTTCAACAATACAATAACAGGAATTTATTATTCGTTCCTCGAGTGACATTTAATCTCGTCAAAAATTATGCAACATTTACTTTGTTACAAAACAGAATCACAATTTTAAAACTAGTGCAAATCAATAATATTTAGCTATTACTTTTTATATACACGTCAAATATATTTGTAATAAAAATATAAATTTATAAGAATTAGATTTAATTAAATCTATTTGTTACATTGAATTTATTATATTTTCTTATTTATTTATTTTTGATTAATTGTTTGTTTTATTTTTGATTAGATAAAAAAAAAATATATATATATATATATATATATAATTAAATAATGAAGCAGTGAAGGCCAAGCGTACAGTTCTTGATCGGCTATCATTTGAGATGAAGTCGATTTTTTTGATAATGCGAATTTAATCTATTTATAGTTGGCTATACAACACGCGACATAATCTACAAGTGGAATAGCGCAAGACAAGTCGCTATAGCGGAAGATATGAAACTGTCGCAATTTGATCTGGTTGCCAATCCAACCGCAAATCATTCGACTGCATTAGGTTTCTCGCATGGTAAGTGAGACAAACGAAATCAAGAATATCCAGCTTATCAATATTACTGTCTATATCTATATTTGTTATATAAAACAACTAAGAGTCATAGAATTAAATATAACAAAGAAATCGATAAGAATCAAATTTTAATATGTACCAATTCACAGAATGAGCAAATGATGAGCAAACGAAGTAAAGTGGTCTAATGAGAAAAGATCGAAAGTTGGAAATTCTATAGAAAATTCGGTCAAGGAAAAAGTTCCGTATACTTCGCATTACTGTAAATATCGAGAATAAGGAGAAACGTGACGTGAAGAATGAGGAAAAGTAGCGTCAAAGATCGGCACATAGAAATTACGACTAATTGCAGTCTTCTCTAAAAAATTATTCTCTAAAAAACTGTTATCTCTCTTAAACTTTCATTGTTCGCTCGTATTACATATACGCAAACATTGGATACTACATAAATTTGTGAATTTTAATTGAATTATTATCGATTAATAAATAGCAAATAGCTGCCTCTTGAGTCAATTGTGCACTTATCAAAGAAATCTGTTTAAAATCACCAAGTTATCGATCTGAAAAACTCTTGTAATAATTTTAATTAACAATATGTCGTTATAGGAATATTTTCCAACATAATGTCTCGTCGCGATTATATTTTATAGAAATTATATTTTATTTTGGTAAAAAATTATGTTTGATTAAACTAACGAGCTGTTTTTAAAATATTCTAAAGAAATATATATTTAATCATGGTTGTATTTATTGTATTGTTATTAATCAATCGATAAACATGAATAAAAAGGTTTTGTTTAAGTTTTTGCGAGTTTTATATTTAAATCTCTTGATTTTGTTTGAATCATGTAAGTTTTTTTAATTTGATAGAAAGTAGCGATAAATGCACATTACTCTTAGTCATATGTTAAATATATATTTCAGCGGAATACTCGATACTTCTGGTATACTTCCACTTGCAAAGGCACATGGGTAATTTTCTAATACAAGTATATGGTCCTTGCGTGCTGCTGGTCGTCCTATCTTGGGTCTCATTTTGGTTAAACAGAGAAGCTACCGCCGATCGAGTATCACTAGGTGAAAGCAACTATTTATTGTTATTAATAAATATATTATTGAAATTTCTTTTTGAGATTTCTGTCGTTGCAATCTACCATACTTGGAACGTACATCTTATATATAATAATTCTATAAGAGATATAAGAGATGCGATAAGAGAATGTAACACAGTTGTAAACAAAATGCATCAAAAGGAATTTACGTTAACCGCAAACGTGAAAATGCACAAGCTGATAATTTAATATGCAACGCTTTCTCGACGCGCTACAAATGCGCAAACAATTTCTGGCTTTATTAAGCTTGTAACTTCTCTACGAAAGTCAAGAGTAATTTTGTTCTTTTAATTCATATCATTATTATCAGATATGTAATGAACATTGACTGGTCTGAAACTTTTCAAAACCTAAATTGTAATAATCTCTTTGGTGCAAAATTAATTTCTTGTTAAGTGTCTTTATTTATGTCTATAACTATTTATCATTATGTTATATTTATTGTCGAAAATTACGGCATATAATTCCGAATGAAGCAAATTATCAAAGAATAATAATAGGATTTTCGCAAATTTAAAATGTCTGGAAGAGATAATTGAAATTAAATAACCAATTAATTATTCTCCTCCCCCCATTACCATTTAAATTCAAGTTAATTTTATTCTTCTAGAATTGATAATTGCACGGTTCGATTTTCACGTCTTACATCTTATTTCAGGCATAACTACTGTATTAACAATGACATTCTTAGGACTCGAAGCGAGAACCGATCTGCCTAAAGTTCCTTATCCTACTGCTCTGGATTTCTTTGTCTTTCTCTCATTCGCATTCATCTTCGCTACTATAATACAATTCGCAGTGGTGCATTATTTCACCAAGTATGGGTCGGGAGAGTGTTACTTTAGTTCTGATCTAAGCGACACTGAAAGTTCGAGCGAAGAGGAAGGTGTAACTAGAAGGCTAATAAAAAATCAATCGGTAAATATTTAGTCAAAGCAAGAAATTGTTCATTTTTACATTTCTTCTTGGTTCTCAATAACAAATGTAAATGCTGAGACTTGCTCATCGAATCATTGAAATCTAAATAAACTAAAAAAGGATAAGAAAATAACAGCAGATTTAGAATAGTTTTCCTTTCATTTCCAAGTCATAATATATAACTTGATATTTAGTTTCAATGAGGAATGAATAATGGCCTCGACTCATTCACATAGACATTGTTTCAGACTCGTCGGAAGAAATCCGTGAATTCTAATGCGCGAGAACGAGGCAATCGCAACTTCGCGATAAATGGCGACAGTATGATCGAAGTGATACCATTGTCAGCGATCTCGATACCCGATAGGGATCCAGCGGTGACTGGACACTGGCAGATTTCTTGCGTGACCTGCAGCCCACCGCCGCGGCAAATGCCGCTGCTACCGCCGTCCAAACGAACAACGTCGTCTACATCCGGAAGACGACGTCGACGATCACCTAGATACAATTCGGTATCGAAGATTGACCGCGTCAGTCGTGTAATGTTTCCTCTCTTTTTCCTGACCATCAATCTCTTCTATTGGTACGCGTATCTCTCGCGCAGCGAACGGATCCACTATTACAATTCCAACACGTGAGAGGATCTTCCTCAAATAAGATTACAAAATACGTTGTCAAAAAAAAAATCTAAGGCTAAAAAAGTCAATCGCATAATTTTCTTCTAATATTAAAGAAAGGCGAATTTTCATGTGAATTTCAAGTATAAAATTATGACCTAATTTTTATCTCAAAGCAAAAAGTGATAAGATTTTATTTAGAAAAGATTGAAAACATTTTTAAAGATGAAGGGTTTTCAATGAATAGTGCAAATTTGTTGATATAGTAATAAGGTAGTGAAAAAATCATACTGATGTTCATTCCAAAAATGAATATGGAGAAAATGATTAAGAGATATCAGGTAAAATAGTCGTAAGAGCTAACGTATTTCCACTAAAGCACATACAAAAATGTAAGGCAATAAATAAATAGTATGTAAATAGTAAGTAAATTGGCCAATCATAATCGAAAATTGCATTACGTCTCTATTGTGATTGACTAATTCGCTTACTGCTTATGTCTTATATATTGTCTCACATTTTTATATATTGCCATGAGCTTAACAAACAAGCAAAGCAGATGCATCTAAAATTTAAGCGAAACGAACATTATATTAATATAATATTTTTCTCAACGTCTCTTGACCTGTCTAAAAAAATTAACGCTAATAAAATTCTCAAAAAAGTAAGTCTCTTTATTATTTGTAATTAGTAATTTGTAATAACTTCTTATAAAATCGTGTTACTAAAAGTGGAATTCTTAGTGGACAATTATAGAACATCCAAGTTGAATTTAAAAAATTAAAAATTATTAGAATACTATAAAGAAAATTAAGATTTTGTTATAAAAATACTAATAAAACTTGCAATCATATTTATTTATTTGACATTAAAAGAAATGTGATGAAAGTTGAGACCTATTTTATCTACTATTGTTCTATGGCTAGAAATATCTGAATCCACCGAATCCACTAAAAGTTTTTTTTAATTTTAGTAAAAAATAAAGAGCTATAATTTTAAACTTTCAGCTTTTAAGCTATTTAGCTTAAAAGCCATTTATATAAAAAATGCGCATATAAAATTACTACTCTTAATCTTCTTATTTCAAGCATAAAAAGGGTATGTATAAATAAATACAAGGGATATGTATAAGTAAATACTTGGAATCCAATACAAATCCTAGAAAAATTTCACCAAATCTCAAATCTCTCAGAAAATATCATTTTTTTAATCAATATCAAACTTCAACCTTTTAACAAGGTATATGTGGGACGAGAGTTGGGATCGAATTCGGAACCTGAAACCCGTCGACTACTAGTCGGCCTGATCGACCACACAATCAATGTAACATTTGAAGCCATGCGTCGCCACTACATTAAAAGGAAGGCAAGGGCAGTGATGCGATTTCGAGGCTTTCGAGTTCAGACAGTCCAATGATTTCCCCCTTCCACTACGCACACAGAGTCACGCTCTGTCTATCCGTGTGATGACTTTGGTGGGGACCTGATTAGCTTTGATAGACAGAGAAGGAAGTTCTTATAATTATCTGCCTCTCACTCCACGCGTGTCTCTACCTCCCCACCACCTCAATCAACGGTCCAGGTCTCCATGTCGATGGTCATCACTGGGCAAGGGAGGCAAATATTGTAGAGACTGTGTTGACATCTTGCGGGGCGATTAGAATTATGATTTAACGAAAACTTCACAGTTTACGTTATCAACCTGTCCAAAATGCATTACCGACATAATTGTTATCAAATGTATAATACATGCAAAAATTTACCAAGCAAATATGTATGTACCTTCAAAGAACAATATACGCGTATTCTTTTTTACATTAAATTTAGATATTTTTGTATTCTGATGGCTCTATATATATGTGTGTGTGTGTGTGTGTGTATATATATATGCAGATTGAGTAAATTTCATTCAATTTATTCTTCTCAACGGAATGAAAAGAAAGATTTCTTATATAAAAATTTATTTCCGATAAATTGCATTATATGATGGGAGTTTTATGATAGGAATATCATAAAAAGAATTAAACTTAATCTAATTTCCTATGACCCACGCATGAATTACAACTGTAGTAATAACAACTGTAATAATACGTAACAAATTTGCGTATTGGTTACGTCCTTGAATAAATGTTCAAAATCGCAATGCAATACAAAACATGTTATGATATCAGATAGCAACAGTATATGACAAGGATACAAGTTTTATATATATATATAAAACTTGTTATTTTATATATATATATATATATATATAACTTTATATATATATATATATACATATAACTTTTATATATATATATAACTTATATAGATCTTTCTTATATAGTATCTAATTTATATGTGTAAAGAGGATAATTATGCTTTTTGTTTTTGTTTGCACAAAAATATATCTCACAAAGCGTTCATTTTCAAATGTGTTTGAAAGTATTTGCCGTCTCCTTTAGTCGCTTGTTTATTAATTTCCTTGTGACGCTCTCGACTCACTATCTCTTCCAAGACTTCTCCATCGCCTTTGATTAATCTTTGCAAAAACATAAAAATTTATTCCAACAGACTTAACAGATGTAAAAGCAAAAAAATGTATAAAATTGTTATTTATATCAATTTCATTATCTGTGTTCAATTATTTTTACATATTTACCTATGTCTCCCAGTTTCTTCATCATATATTCTGCGTACAATGCTCTGCCTTTTTTCCCATTCTTCTTTTGTCATGGGTGCCATGGCTTTCGCTCTTTCTATCACATCCGATACAATTTCCTTCATTTTTTCCTTGCTCTCTTGAATTTCTTTATTTACTTTAAATTTCTTCTTACTGTGTCCTTTCTTTTTGGATGCAGATTTCTTAATTTTCTTTTTCAATTTTTTTTTCATCCGTTTTTTCTTCTTCCGTTTCTTTATAGCTTTTTTCAATTTTTTAGCCTTCTTTTTAGCTTTCTTCTGCTTCTTTTCATCCTCTGAGCTGTCAATACTGCTGTTACTGCTACTGCTGTTAGTATCACTACCACTGCTGCTGCTGCTATTGCTGCTACTGGAACTGCTACAGCTACTGTCGCTACTATTGCTGCTGACACTAGAAGAACTAGAAGTTGATGAAAATCTTTTCCTCTTTAGTTTTTTGCGACTTGGCTGAGTTATATTTTGTGTACTTTCTATTTTTTTCTTTTCTTTCTGTTTTATTTGTTCAACTATTTCTGTGTTACTTTTTATTGAATCAGATTTTTCTATCTTAGAAATAGATCTTGATTGATTTGTATGTTCCCTTGAACTACTCTCTCGCGAGAGTTGACTAGTCCCATCGTGGCCAGTATTTCTATAATTTGGTATTCTTGATCTGTTATGATTAAACGTTCTTTCGAAAGATCTGTTATTGTATCTACTATAATGATAATTGTTATATGAATCTCTTCTATTTCTATTATTTCTATTATAATAATTATAGTGTCTGTAAGGTCGTGAATAGCCATAATCTCTTTGATTATTCAAAAAGTTGCTGTGCCTACGATTATAAAATCTATGATCATTACTGTATTTTCCACTTCTTTTTTGCAATTCTGTACTAGGTTCATATTTCTTAGTTTTGTGCTTTATATCCTCTCTATCTTTCTTTGCTTTATATGCATTTCTCTCCGAGTGTGAAATATTAGAAGTACTAGAACTATTGGAACTACTTCTACGTTTTGACTTGTTTCTTTTATCCTTACTGCATACATTTCGTCTTTTTCTATTCTTCTCAGAATCATTGTTGGAAGAAGAAACTGAACGTCTCTTTAACTTGCCTATCTTTGCTTTGTCAGACAACTCTGTCTCCGTAACACGTTTCTCCAGATTATTCATCATAGGATAATCTGAAATAAATTTTGTTTAACCACAAACAAACTTTGTTAAAGCAAATCTTATAGAATCAAATCCATCAAAGTAAATGATTTACATGATTAAATAATCTATTTTATATGTCAAATCTACTCCATTTCTTCTATCAATACAAAGTTCATTATTTTCGATGAAACATGTTCATTTCAACAATAAATATATATATATATATATGTGTGTGTATGTGTGCGTGCATGTGTAAGAGTATATGTGCATGCGTATGTGTGTGTGTGTGTGTATTTTATATATATACGTATCAGCCACGGAAGATTTAGCTCTCCCAGCAAATTTCAATGTTTACTTACTACAATACGTTACAAAAATCTAACCTTCTTTGCCCATGCTCATCGATTATTACGTCATATCAAACTATTGTATCGAGCAAATGATAATCTAACTTTTTCTCCTATTTATTGATATTTATTGATCAAAAGATTGGCAATTTACCAAAATGCGCCAATAATTACCTGTTTATCACTTTCTAATCATTTCCATCTACTCAATCTCCATCACGTTCCGTTTCGAAAACTTGAAACAGCGCGCAAGACTGCTTTTCATATACTCGCTTTATTTAGGGTTTTTCGAGCAAGCTTGCCATTTCCTTTCCGTTGGTAATGGATTCTACTCAAAAACCAAATTATCACTAAACCGCCTGTATAGCTGTATCATATTTCACGAAGCATAGAAAATCATAGATATGATATTAATGATATATCATATTAAAAATTTTTAATATATTTAATTAATATTGAATTGTAATCTCTCTCATTTTTTATCACTTTCATTATTTTATAAATAAATTAATCTTTTACAATATTAAATTTTATGCGTTTTTTATTAATGTAGCTTTATTTAATATTAATTATTTAATATGGTTGCATTCAATAGAAAAAGCAGCTTAATAATTAAATACTTTGCGCTGATTGGATTATACTTTTAGATCTAGAGAAATAGTATTTTAATTCAGATTTGAAAGTATAATCCAATCGGCGTAAAGAGAAAACTTATTAACCTTCTTTTTCTACTAAATGCGGCCAATGAAAAAAATATTTTAATTTTGGCAAATATAAATATATTTATAATTAAATTTTATATGTATATATAAAATATAATCAAATATATATTAAATGTATCAAATTTTATGTATGTATATATATATATATATATATATATATATATATATATATATATATATATTTTAATCGCTTGCTTTAATTTCTAAAAATTTGAAAGCTGCTATGAAAATGTGCATAATTGAATTAAAATATATTGAAGTATGCTGCACACATACTTCAATATATTTTAATTCAATTAACATTTTTTTGTTTATAATTATTAATTTTGTTATATAATTATGTTGATAAATTTAAATAATGTATCAGATATTTTGATTGACTAAATTAAAAAGTATCAATCTACATGTCAAAAAATGATGCGATTGGGAATAAATTGTTGCTGCAAAGATAAAGTAATCTTGAAGCTTAGATATATGTAAATATATGTTTTATCATTTTTAATACAATTTTATGCTTTATTATCATATTTATTATCATATATTAATTATTGCATTTTATTTGAAAAAATTTTGGTTAAAATAAACACACACACACACACACACACACACACACACACACACACACACACACACACACACACACACACACATACACACACACAAATTTCATTAACAGATACGCGTAGTAATATCAATGCAAAATTACAATGCAAAAAGAGATCTTGTCTTCTTAATATAATAATATAAATAATATAAATGTTATAAATAAGATAAATAATAAATATAATTATAATTTTATGTTATATATTTTGTTTATTATATAATAATAATACCATATAATTTTCCATTTTACGTTTATATTTGCTATTTTTACACTTAAATATTTTATGTTTTGTATACGTGAACACACACACACATACACGCGCGCGCGCGCGCGCGCGCATAGGAAGAGTATAACAAATATAATTAGACCAATGTATATAATTTAATTAGAGATATTTTTGATTATAATGATAAATCTTGTCTTTGTTTCTTTTTGTTTTTCTTAGTTGATATCTTCAAATCTAAATGGAAAAATATATTCGATTTAAATAACTACAATTACATAATGGCATTTATTGATAATCTGAGATGAGATGAATTATCGATATCTACAAAAGAGTTCAAAACATAAAACAATATTCTTAAACATGATTATAAAGTTGTTTTGTAAAAGCAAATTAAATCAAAAGTTAATATAATTTTGTTTTGTGTTCAAGAACTTTGTTTTAATTTAATGTTAAGCTTTAAAAAGAGAAAAACATTAAAAAGAAACAATTAAAGATATAATAATGTATAGGCTGTGTGCGTGTGTGTAGAGGCGTACGCACGCGCGCGCATACATATTTTTATTCATTTATAAAATTCAAAATATGTTTAATCTAGCATAATAATTAATTAAAAGTGTAGAGTTACTTTTCTAATTAGTTTTTTATTTCTAAATTTCTATTGATATTTATATCCATATTGATATTTGGAATTCATTAGATCTCATCATCCGTTACCAAATGTACCGAACTCGATCCTGCTCTATCCCTGGAACTACAAAAAATTATCGAGACAATCAATGTACCTAAAAAAGGATTGTTGGCCTGTGATGAATCACCTGCGAGTCTAGAACAGAGATTTCAGGAAATCGGTATAGATAATACCGAATCTACCAGACGTGCTTATCGAGAAATGCTGTTGTCCACGGACAAGGTCGCTGCATGCGATGATAGTAGAAATTTTAGACCATAATAAAGACGCAACAGATTTCAAATATAGCTTCATAATTGCAGTAGCACTCAAGAATATGTAACAATTGGAACACATAACAATTGGAGCAAAGCTCCAATTATCAGAAAAAATTTATTTTTTTCTTCGGAACTTACGAATATTATTACGAAGATATGATTATGATATTTTATTATAAAATAAAAGACAATTAATGTAACAATCTCGCATGCTTTTAATTTCAGTCTCAATTTTCGCAATACATAAGCGGTGTGATCCTGCATCATGAAACAATCCATCAGAGAACATCGGAAAATGTGGAATTTGTCGAGTTCCTACGTCGAAGGAACATCGTAGCTGGCGTGAAAGTCGATCGAGGTTTGGTGCGTCTCTTCGGTACCGAGGATGAGAAGACTACGCAAGGTTTGGACAACTTACAAGAGAATTGTATTCGGTACAAAAAGGAGGGCTGCCACCTCGCCAAGTGGAGATGTGTTTTTTCGATTTCGGAACGATGCCCCAGTCAGCTGGCAATGGTTACCAACGCAAATGTTCTTGCGAGGTGTCTAATCATCTTAATATTCATGGAAACTATGTATCGATTGACAGAACTCGCAGAAATCTACACCTGCTTGCTGCACAATAAATTTCATCAAAATTTTTTCACAAAATCTACATATTCTTCGCGTACGACACACACACACACGCACACAAAATTACAATATAATAATTATTAAACATAGATAAAAATTTATAACTGGCATTCGATAGAATCATATAGAAGCATATAAAAATTTATGTAAAAAATCATTGTGCAAGATGGAGTTCTATTGCGTGACATGAAATATTTTTAAGTGATTTCTTTTATACAGATTCGCTAGCATCTGCCAAAGCGCGCGAATGGTTCCCATAGTAGAACCGGAAATACTGAGTAATGGCGAATACGGTATAGATCGAGCTTTGCAAGTTCACGAAGAAATGCTGTCCATCCTGTTTCGTGCTCTAAATGAGTATCACGTGTATCTTGAGGGAATGGTTTTGAAGCCGGCGATGGTATTGCCGGGTATAAAAAATGCAATAAAATGCACGCCGCAGGTATTACTTAACTTACTTTAATAACATATAAAGCAATTTATAATCTTTCCCTAAAAATATATATTTTTACCGAACATATTTGCTCAAACATCATCGTTATCATAGATTGTTGCAGAATATACGCTAAAAGCATTACGAAGAACAGTACCCATGGCAGTTCCAGCAATTTTTTTTCTAAGCGGCGGTCAAACCGATGAAGAAGCGGTGTTAAATTTAAATGCCATTAATGCGTGCGATAATAAAAAGCCATGGAGGCTCAGTTTCTGTTTTGGACGTGCTCTGCAGGTGTTTTAAAATTTATTTGAGACTATAGAAATAGAATTTGTTGTATTTTTTTATATCTATAATATTTATATTTTTTATATATTTATATTTTATATATTTATATTTATATTTTTTATATTTATAATATATATATTTTTTATATATAAATTCTTTGATAAATTTTGAGACTATTCCAAATTGCTAAAAACAACTTCGTAAGCTCTATTTATCGTCTGCTTCGCTAGAACACAGCAATGAAAATTTGGAAAAACAATCCGGAAAATGTGGATGAGGCTCAAGCAATGTTTCTTAAAAAAGCCCAATTATGCTCTGAAGCATCTTTGGGAGAATTACGGGTTGACAACATGTGCATACGCTCATGAATTAAGCAATTACCCTATTTGTTTCCCCTCTTTTTAGGAATTGTACAACGCATTTTCAAACGTAAAATTAAACGCATTCTAAAATGTAAAATAAAATTTTACAATCATCAGAAAAACTAACATGATATAAATATTTTAAATATGGGTGTATTAGTGATTAAAGAATATTTTTTAGTACATAAAAATATGCAAGTTTAATTATTTCAACAAAATATACATAATTTAGGCGAGAATTCTTTACTTCCAAAATCTCCGATCAAAATCACAGATACGTATATAAAGTATGATACCTATATTTGGCTATAACGATAAATTATTTAGCGCATATAATAAAGATAATGTCTACGAAAATATCTTTGTTGAGATAATTTCTTGTATAAATTATAATTCAAATTCTATCTATATTTTTATAATTTATTCATCGAATTCCATGTGTGTAATAGACAGAGAGAGACTATAAATATCTATCATTGCATTCATTATTGTTAGTATATTTTCGTTTATGTAATTTTCATGCACTTGTCAAAATGCAGAATTTTGAACACACCAACTAGATATAATATAAAAAATCTGGATATTGCCCCGATGGAAAAAATCGTATCGTTTAGTGTTTACTGATAGATAAGAACCAAGGCGAATGGGTCGAGCCCACTTTACCAATAAACTATCGCGTGCAATAATCTGGAGGATAATCTGGTGATTAAGAAAAAGGAGGCGCGTCTGATAATATTTATACGAATGCTTCAATTTTTAAAAAAATTTCGTCAGTTTCGGTAAATGTTAAGCAAGGTGCCCTTGACTGACCTCTAAAGTAACGGTTCTCAATACAAGGCTCGCGGACTTGTTCGTCTACTGGTCGATATGTCGTCATCTATCCCCGACAAATGTTCTTCTTCCTGGATATCTCATCACCACGTGATATACGCCAGTAACGTAACAAGCGTGTGCTGCGAAATAATATCTCCCAGTTCAAGAAAATTGCTTGAACAATAAACGCTTTTTTGTAAAACGGTATTTTTAATCGGGGATAATCGTGATCTATGAGAAAAAAATTATTCGATGCCTTTCTATCAGCGACTGTTTTTAATAAACATTCAATGATAATAATAGAAATTATACTAATAAATATATTAATTAAATTATGTATGTATCGTTTTGCAATTTTACGTTTTGCTTATTTTATATTATAAATTTTATCTGTATAAATTTTTCAACTTTTTTTATTGTGTTACTTTTACAGACATATTACGCTTATCTTTTAACCTTAATTTAAAATCATGTGACAAGATCAACTAATTGATTTTACGACATCTCTGCCCGCCCTGTCTTTGACGACGTCGTAAAGTTGAGCACCCTCCGTGTACAAGAGCTAGAGCGCACGCGCACGATAAGCACACAATCAGACTTTAAAACGACAGCTGGTGTAGGCCTTCTCAGTCATACTCCAACCATCAGGTGGATTGTAACAGACGCTCGTGCGATTTCCACACACGAATCGGTCCTCATTTATCGCTAGGTGAGTTCACGTGTTCCCTCGTTTTCGCGACAAAAAAAATTCTGTATCCATATCTGAGACGTACCTTCCTACAAGCATCGATCGTTTCGCATTGCCTCGAGGAATATCTGAAATTTTTGGCTCGACCTATCTATAACGACCTTTGACCTTGATTGACATTTTGTCGCCACCATCGTCGTGCGTGACTTATCCGTTCGCTGTTCAATGACACGCATCAGTTGCCTTTATATTACCATTGAAATTCTTGTGTTCTCTATCATGGCTCCAAAATTATTATATGCGTACGCTTGCCGCACGCATGACCCACTACGCATGCGAGCATGTAAAAATATAAAAGAGATATTTTTGCAATGCGCGAATGTCTCGACAAACGCAGTCAAGTCTGAGCTATAAGTTGGAGTAATTTTTCCAAAGATTTAAGTAAATATAATTTTAATGTAAATTCAAATTTTTTTCAAATTTTCAAATTTATATATATCAAATTTATATATTATATATATATATATGTATATGTATGTATATATATATATATATATCAGTTTCGAGCGTCTATAATCAAATCCAAGTTTACCATTATAGACGTTACGTCAGCTTCAGTAGTCAAACACACGAATATATTATAATTACTAATAACAATTACATATTAACAAGTATGTAACATCTCTCTCCAATAGCAATATAGAAATATTTCGTTATAAAGCAAATAACAAAATTATCGAATGTGTATGTATGTGTAGCTTGATACGCGTGCAGTATCAAATAATATTTTTTTATTTGAAGGAACCAATAAAATAGAAAACGAATTACGCTGTTAAATAAAATTTAAGACTTTCGTTATTTTCGTTTAAAAAAGCGCATAGTGTGTGCACAAAAATAAATAAAATTTCATTCTTCCACTGCATAAAGTGTTAGAGAAACATTTGTGCCTTAAAAAATTCTAATTCTTCAAAACATAACCGTTACTTATTAGGGTCGGAAAAATCTTTTCATGTGCAGTTGGATACGTATGTACGCACAGTGTACATATCACTGTGCATGTATCACTGTGATAGGTAGTAGAACTCGTATTCCGTTACCGATCGATAATTTTAAAACACTGTCAATCTTTTATTTTTCTCTCAGAAAATTTGGAAGATTCTTTCAATTCTGGAAACTTATTCGTTCAACACTGATCTGTTTGATAATTTATTAAATGTCCTAATAATTTAAATGTAAAAAAATTAATTAAACTTTCATTTTTATTAAAAAGCGTCGGCAAATGCTTCAAATGTAATAAAAATTGATCGTCATCAAACTTTTAATTAACATAAATTAAATTATTATTAATTAATTACGCAATCGCGATTGTTTATAGAATTAAAAATTATCTATAAACAAATATTGTTTGTGCAATCCTATGCGTGAATATACACGGACAGTTATTTTGACAGATGGTAAAATGTCATGCATGTTAAATTGTTAACGAAACACATATGCGTGCGTATACATATACTACATCTCGTATGTATGTATAGATGTAAATACTCGGAAATAACTCATTGTTACTGCACCGCCATACATTCTCTTATTTCGTAAACACAAATATTCAATAGTCATTTTTTAGTGTTTTTGTATTAAAAAAATTAAATCATTTATTATAATTTTTTACATAAGAAAATATTCAGTTTTGTTATGTTATAGTACACAATTATAAAATATAACATTACAAAATTTCTAATTAAAAGAAAGAAGACAAATTTATACTTAAAACGCATCACAAAGTATTCGTATCACTTTAAATTCTTCTACATATGATAAAAAATTAATATACATTTCCTCCAGTTTTGGAAATTGTGAAAATCGTTTATTTTATATCAATAACGTGAGCTATTTCAAGTTTCCATTAAAAAGTATATAGTTTGTTTGATATAGTTTTAACTTTTTTACCCCGTACTTTTCTTCGACAGCTCTGGTATTTGCATAGAGACAACTATCATAAAAATACAGTTGGTTTAAATATATCGTAACGCGCTATGTAAATTACAGTCTGGCAAGTTACCAACTTCCACGTCTATGTCGCGCATTTGTTTTCCCGCTGATGATGCAATTTATGTCCGCGTATATGCTTAAAAAGGCTCTCAAATCTTGTCTTTCACTTTCTAAAGTTTGTCGTGACGCAGAATTCATAAATAGAAAGATATTAGACACCTTTTAATTTATTTAATATTATTTAATGCAGAATCAATTCTTCAGCAAATAATTTTTCTAATGTAAAAAGCGTAAATCTAGCAAAGTTAAATTATTTTTTAATCATATATCTTTGGTCCTAACTTGGTTTTAACTTGATGTCAATGATTGAATATGCTGTGAATTAAATTACTGCAAATCTTACCTTATCTGTCAATTTGCAATGTCTAAATGTTACGAATCGGATAGGTATCGCGTATGTAGCAAATGTGCGCGAGACTGTTCTCAGATTCAAGTAAGTTTCGCAATATTGAACTTTGTCATATATACGTATCGGCTGGAAAAACAGCACAATGTATCACATATCCGTATATGGAATATACGGATTTCGCAATATTGAACTTTGTCACGGATACGGAATATTTAAGCAGCATATCTTCAGTTTTCTTTCTCTTTATTTCTACTGTATTGTATGTATATTAGAATATTTTTCTAATTATACGCGTTAAATCGGTTAAATACGATTTAAAAAATATCAAAATTATAAATTTATAATATCATCAAATTTGCTAAAGACCATAAATGTTTGTTTGCGCGCTTACTCTACTTTCAGTCTTATCCACACGCATCTTAAAAAACTTACAGTTTCCAGTAAATATGGAATGTGCTACATTAAGATAATCCGAATAAGTGTCGTGCAAAGTCTTTTTTTTTTTTGTTTATAGTTTAACAAGCATAATCCTTATTTGCTTCGGCATAGCAAATAACTTTATCGCATTGTATCAAAATAAAATCCAAAAATGATTTACGTAAGATCGCGCAGTAACCTTTGATAATCTTAGAGATACATCAAAACAAAATATCACCAAACAATGATGAAATTGCATTCGTTACTCACAACACTTTCCTTAATAGAATTATTTCGTAAAAAGTATAAAGAAAATTTAGAAATTTTAAATTGAAATTATAAATGTGTAGTTTAAATAAAGCAGTTATTTATTACGAAGTACGATCGTTGTAAAATATAATTACATAATACATGATTACATATATATATTTATATAATATAAAATAACACTACGGATCAAATCTATAATTACTTCGGACAGTTTATTACTATAATACAATAAAAATAAAAATAGTTATTTTCATCGAGAACTTCGAAAATTCGAGACGTTTTGTCGAGAATATCTTTAGCATTTAACTCTTGAATTTATTCAGAATGAAACAAGATTGATTAAAACTTACAGATAATATTAACCGATAGTGAAAAGTGATTATATAATGCCGTGAAAGATCCGCCGGTGCCAGGTTTCCAGGCTCCGGCGCCATATCGCAAGCGTCTTAGATCGCACGAGAATTCAGAGTGAGCAGAGCTTTGCTGGAACAGTCGCGCGCACCGAAGACGTCTACGCGTGCCGCATTGCGGCTAGCTCTTCCTCTCTTTCCCTGCTGGTTCGAAGGGTGCGCCGTGCGGAACGTGTCTTCCGTCACTCTCCAATGTTTTCGCTTATTTTCCTCGTAATCCCATTCTTTTCGTTTCTCTGTCTTGTGATCACGATAGGGAATGCCACACTGCAGCCAGATACACCCACCCCGTATCCGTGGCAATGGCAATGGCAATGGCGGGGGAGCGGGTGCATCGAGGGGCGAGAGTGCGAACGGACATGGAACTGATAAGAGTTGGACAGTCGGCGATTCGCGACCGTGCGGAGACGCGCGCGTGAATTCGTTTGTTAGAGAACGTGACGCAACGAACAGGCGAGATGTAGTCCAGAGGCACATCGAGCCGCGCGGGATTTATCATCCCCTAGTATACCCCGGTGCGCTGTGTCTACGACGCGCGGTTTATTTTCTCGTTCTCTTATTTCCGATTTGTTACCGCTCTTTCTTTCTCTCATCGTGTCGATATTCGATCAATCGTCATCAAAGGGTGCATGACTGTTCGCCATTCTTACTATTACGGTCTCGCTTCTCGTTGGCGGAGGTGCGAACATTGACAAACGATAAACGGGTTCGTCAATTGTGATGTTATTATGATAGTGGGTAGCGATCAAGATAATTATTTTTTATGATTACGTTGCCAGCGTAAATAAAATGCGTTGCGTCGGATTTATTATCACAATTCTTTCGCGTCCATACGTGCACACACATCCAACAACAACGTCGAAATGCTACACGTTCTTGTTTACGTTCGATGACGTCACAGCGGAGGCGTCGCTATCGTTATCCCGAATCCTCGAGAAAAGTAAGAGTCAAACATGATTCTTGATTTAGGACAGGTGTTTGTATCGGTATTGAATTCAATGAATTCAAAGTCCAACGCTCTAAGAAATTATCGTCGCTTACTTTTATTCTCATGTGATCTCTTTCAATTTTTACGTTATTGCAAATGGTTGCTTCCAATGCAACGTTTTATTATCGTATTAGACAACAGACGTGGAAGATAAAAATTATACGTTACGGATCGCTGAGTAATCTCGATTTTCTTTTTTGGTTGATGGAGTTGGCAATTTCAAATTATTCATAAATGTAGATTTATTTACTTTCGGGGGAGGGGAAAAGAGAGGGGCTACGATTGTTGATGATTCAAGTTAATTTTGTGTGAATTATTTTAATCCAGAAATTCCCGATTCACCGAGATGCACTTTGCTCGATATATCACTAGGATTTATAATTTTTACTGAAATTAATTAAACGCAATTGTATAATTGTATAATTGAATAATGAAATAAAATCTTCGCATTGCAGAAAATGGTTGCGGAAAAGTACAACAAGCTCGAACCCGAACTGAAAGAGGAATTACGCACAATCGCTCAACAAATCGTGTCACCTGGCAGAGGTATCCTAGCAGCTGATGAGTCAACTACAACAATCGGCAAACGTTTTCAGGACATCAATGTCGAAAATACCGAGGAAAACCGCAGGGTTTACAGGCAACTACTTTTCACTACAGCGAAAGTACGTCTAGTTAATAATTAATGAAAAGAATTTACAAGAATTTATCTCTATAAAAAATATTTAATTTATATGGTGCAAAATATCAATTTTATTAAAAAACGCTAGAGTTTGCAAGATTTTTCTGTCAATTGCAATAGATTTCGATGCGGTAGAGAATATATGCCGCGTTTAATATTGTAAACACATTTGGTTTTCCTCAGGATGTCGTCGGTCAACACATTTCTGGAGTAATTCTCTTCCACGAGACTCTCTATCAAAAGGCCGATGATGGTACGCCATTCGTTGAGTTGCTGAAGCAACGCAACATCATCCCCGGTATTAAAGTCGACAAGGGCGTCGTTCCGTTATTCGGCACGAATGACGAATGCACGACCCAGGGTCTCGACGATCTCCAAGCGCGTTGTATCCAGTACAAAAAGGACGGATGCCACTTCGCCAAGTGGCGATGCGTATTGAAGATCACAAAAGATACCCCGAGCAAACTTGCTATCATGGAGAACGCCAACGTGTTGGCTCGTTATGCTTCGATCTGTCAGAGCGCCAGAATTGTGCCGATCGTAGAACCTGAGATCCTTCCTGATGGTGACCATGATCTCGCCCGTTGTCAACAGGTCACGGAAGAGGTTCTCGCGGCTGTTTACAAGGTATCGCGAACTTTCATTGAGAAAAATAGGATTACGAATCTTACTTTATCCAAATTCATTATCACATATTATAATTAATATACGCTCTAATATGCATTTATTGTCAGGCACTCTTAGATCATCACGTATACCTCGAAGGAACGCTGCTAAAGCCTAACATGGTGACACCAGGTCAGAGCTGTCCGACGAGGGCGACTCCTCAAGAAATCGGTGCCGCTACAGTGACAGCGCTGTTACGTACCGTGCCACCAGCGGTACCTGGCGTCACTTTTCTCAGCGGTGGCCAATCTGAGGAAGAGGCATCCGTCAATCTTGATGCCATTAATAAGTATCCAGCGAAGAAACCTTGGGCATTAACTTTCAGTTATGGACGCGCTCTTCAAGCTTCCGTACTTCGTGCTTGGCAAGGCAAGGCCGATAAGGTCGCTGCCGGTCAAGAGGAATTGCTTAAGAGAGCCAAGGTAGGTGATTGTACTATGAAATTAATATTTAATTTATTTTTATTGCATGTGTAAACTTGAATTTGCTCCATCTTTTTGTAGCTGTTCTCTTAGCTAGTTTTATTCATTTTTTATTTGTCTTTTACATTTAGTTAGTTATGTATGTAACCGTTATTAGTTATCAACCTTTGATCTCCGTTTTATTTTCCTGAATGATTTTCTGTGCTAACATTTTTATGTTGTAAACTATTTTTATACTCTTGCCTTATTTTTTTGTATACTCATAAGCAATTTTTCTTAGAAAAATATAGTGTTTTGTAGTTTTAATAGTCGTTTTAATAGTCGCACTCACAAGACTACGCAAAGCTGCACTTCTTTTGCATGTCTAATGTGCACTTGTTTAGGCAAACACTGCAGCCTGCCAAGGCAAATACGTCGCTGGCAGCATTTCTAGCAAAGCTGCCGACACCTCTCTCTACGTCAAATCTCACGCCTATTAAAAAATATAAAAAAACATTTTATATTTTTTGCACAATCCATTTCTCATGTCAGTAAGTATGTATAGTTAAACTATAGGCCTATTCTTTGTTGCTGCACTGGACTGTATTAAAACTTTCTATCTTGCTTTCGCCAAACTTTAAATATATATCTATCTCATTTTAAGTATAATATTTGTACACTAGTTCAGTTACAAAGAACTTAATGTACATATGTACGTATGTGTGTATGCATATATGTACATACGTACGTACGTACGTACGTGTGTGTGTGTGTTTTGTGTGTTGGTTTTTTCATAGATCTTTATCTTTAACCATTCGACATGGTAAACAACTTTTGTTCTTTTTATGATATAATACAAAGATATATCGATGATATTACGATGTTTCAAAATTATTATGTTCCACGAGATATTAATATTATTTTTTCAATGCAGACAACAAACTAATTTCTTCTATCTTTTATATGTGTGCGTACATATTTATATTTTTTATTTAATTTTTCTTTCACTCTCTTTCATTTTTTTCGAAGAAACACGTGCATGTTGAAAATATTTAATAGAAATAAATGAATTCATGGAATGTGTATATGTGAGAACCACATGTGTTCAAAACTGTTTGACTTAAATATCTATTCAAACTTTTTACTAATTTTTTATTAATATTAAATTTTAATGAAATTTTTATAATTACAATTAATTACAAACATTACAATTTTTATTAAAATCTTATAAAATTTGAACGAACGCGAAATTCACTGTTTATTTCGCAATTTTCTACAAGCTTTCTTAAGAAAGATTCGCTCAATTATACTATCGCAAGTAAAAGTACAGCTTTTGTTTTTTTCAACAGGCTAACAGCGAGTCGGCACTTGGCAAATACGCGGGTGGCGTGGCCGGTGCTGCGGGAGACGCGGCGCTTTTCGTCGCCAATCACGCGTATTAGATTGATTCAGAAAAAAGAAATATACTGTTAAAAATATAAAATTAAAAACAACATTGGAAATATCTTGTCATCGTTATCATCTCTTCCATTGAAGGCGAAAGAGAAAAGGATACAGATGATCGGGACGCACATGAAGCATTCAAAATTTCCAGGAAAATTTATCGTTCTTGTCTTGTTTTAACATAAATATTCTTAAGTAATTGTTGTCTTACCGATTTTGTATAATTTTAAATTGAATTTTAATCAATCCAATTATTTATGTGAATTTTTATCGATCAAATATAAAAACAATTGATCCTACGTTATTATTATACGTAATTCGATTCGCGACTTAGATCGACAATTCGTAGATTGCACGTAAAATATGTCGATTAAAATTTTACGAAACTTTTATCCCATAAATTCCTTATTCAACAGACAATTTAATGGATGATCTCGTAACAAAAATGTCAAATTTAAAATTATTTTATAACCTGGCCTATCGTTTTTTAATTTCTTGTCGATATTTTCGCCGTTGTTCCGATTCATTCGGCGACTTGATGAGATTCAATTGGTTAAATAAAAACCGAGGTATCAAGAGAATTCAAGCAGATTTGCGACATTCGATATTACCTCATAAAAAGATGATATTCATTGTATTCTGTAATAGTATGATATAAAAGCAGATATATATTGCACACATATGATTAATATCGATATAATATTCTTCGTGTATAAAATAAAAGAGCGCAGAAAATATCAAAATAAAACAAATATTAAATGTTGTTTGTTAGCAATTGTATCGAGTATATATTACAAAATTATGTTCTATTGTGTGTGTGTGTGTGTGTGTGTGTGTGTGTGTGTGTGCGCGCGCGCGCGCGCGCGCGCGCGCGCGTGTGCGTGTGTGTGTGTGTCATCTATACTTTTATTTATATATATATATATATATAATATTATGTATACTTGCATAGATGCCTAATCTATTGAAAATTCTCGATGTTATATCTAAATATTTTGGATTTATTGTTGTAATCTAGGTCACCAAATACAACTGTGGAGGGCAAAAAAAAATTATATATAATTTATTTTACAATTTTCCTCTGAAATTTTCGATTGACTTCGATTTTCGATATAATTAAATCTATAAATATACAGAAGATACGAAAGATAAAAGTATAATAATAATATAATTAATAATATTAATATTACTATAAAATTTATTATATATATATATTTATATAAAAATTATAATTATTAAATCATTATAAATCTATTTATTATTAGTAATAAAATATCGGCATTATGTTATTCACCTTTATAAATATTTATGTAAGATTTTTCAATTTGTATATAAAATTCTATCGAATCTTTTTTATTGACAATTATGAGATATATATATATATTTTTTTTTATTATACAATAAAAGAACATTTATCGAGGGATTATCCAGTTTATTTAAAGATTCATTTAAAGAATCAAATATAAAAGTGGCCTACAGCAAACGAAAATAGATTCAAATGAATTGAAAATTTTAATCCATTTTAATTAATTTGAACAAAATATGGATTGAAAAAATAACATTTACATCATTTCAATCCTATGTCATGAATTAAAATGAATTGTATGACCCGAGTAATTTTTTTTGGATTTAAAAAGTAGAAATTATTTTGTTTTAATCCTGCGTGATAGATTAAAATGAATTAATGGTCTGCATATTTTTTTTTGAATTGAAAAGAATAAGAAGCACTTTATTTTTATCCTTTCATATTAATTTAAAATGGATTAAAATGGATTTTAAAAAATTCGGAAACTTTAATTGGATAGAAATGGATTCAAAAGATCAGAATCTGGATTTGACACGAACAAAACGAATCCATTTCTATCCATTTCAATTCGTTTTCATTTGCTGGGTAATCTAGCACCATCTATTTTACAGAGTTTACAATTGGAGTACAAAAACGTTACATCCGATGTATAATCACAATAGTTTTGTGTGATATTAATTTCTTATATCTAGTTAAATATGAGAAAAAGTATATCAGTTAAAACTAAAAAACTTACAAAAGACTCCTTACTATTAATCTCTTTGCTATCAATCAAGCAGTCAAGCTAGATATCGTTGAACGCTGTTGCACGCGTTCGAAGCAATATAACCTATAATTTTTGTTGTAACATTTGCAACAAATTATATGCTGGAAATTACTGTCATACTAGAAAGTAATAATATATTCCCAATGTACAGATTTCCATCTTCTGATAAGGCTACATTTTGTGTTTTTAAAGATTATTACCATCATGTAAAGGTGAAGACTAGGATGAATACAAATAGAAAAGAAAAGAGCATTCTTAACTTTATACCAAATATTTCCTATTCTCTATTAAAATTACATATTACGAGATTATACAAGATCGAATTATTCAATGGAATGTTGTAACAGCTGTCTTATATTCTCTAGTTTAGAGTATAACAATAAAAAACTAAAATTCCTTGTCCCTTTTTTATTAGTCGACATTTTTAATAATAACATTTCAAAAGTACAAGAGATAGCTAATAAGAGCAAACATTTAATAATCTTATGAATGCAAATAATGTGATTTAGCAGAAACCAAAGTTGAAAAATAATAATAATTGGGTAGAAATAAATCTAAATCCACTCAATTCCACATATTGATTCCACATGTAGAAATTTGAAATGCTCAACGATGGAAGAAGAGCCTGAAGTAATAGAACATTTTTTCGGAGTATATTTACTATATTGTCTCAATCCAAAATACAAGGGAAGAACTTATATAGGCTACACTGTAGACCCAAGACGTAGGATTAAGCAACATAATGCTGGTAAGAAGCATGGTGGAGCTTGGAAAACCAGTAACAGAGGACCATGGTAATTGAACTCTAGCCTTTCTTTTATATATATATATATATATATATATATATATATATATATATAAAATTATATAACCTATTTAGTCATATATTATTACCTATTAGTTATATAAATTATATAGATAAATGGATAATAAAATAGATACTTTATATTCTAAACAATTCCAACAATTATTATATTTAGGAATATGGTCTTGATTGTTCATGGATTTCCTAACAGCACTTCTGCACTTAGAGTAAGTTTTGAGTAATTATCTATTTTNAAAAAAAACTAATATTTCTTGAAACAAATTTATTGTAATAAGTAAACATTTTATTGTATTTCAGTTTGAGTGGGCTTGGCAACATCCACATGAGAGCAGACGATTGAAACACATTCCCAAGAAGAGATCATCGCAGAAGATGTTTGATTTCCGTTTAACAGTTTTATCCGAGATGTTAAAAATTGGGCCTTGGTGCCGTCTACCTTTGACAATAAGATGGTTGGACTATGAATTTTCGAAGAATTATTACGGACACGTATCTCCACCGTTACACATGCCGATATGCTATGGCAAAGTCACCAGTTGTAAAGTTAAGCAAATACAAAGAACAAATGAGAATAATATTCTATCACAAGAATCACACTTGCCAGTAGAAAAGTCACCAATGTTTTGTTCTCTTTGCGGTTCGAATATGATGAAGAAAGATTCTGTCACTTGTGTAAAACCAAAGTGCCTTTTAATTGTCCATTTAATCTGTTTAGCCAAAGAATTTTGCAAAGATGGGATGATTCTACCGATCGAGGGTATTTGCCCCGCATGTAAGTCTAACGTCTTCTGGGGAGAGCTTATAAGAAAAAAAAAAGGTTGTTATCGAGATCTTGAAGAAATTAATACTGATTTTTCCAGTGATAACGATGACATTTAATTATCGTATAAATAACATCTTATAATTATGTGAAATAAATACAAATTTTTTTATCTTGTATCTCAAATCAGCAATCGAAGTTATTATACTTTTCATTAATATATGTATATTGTTGAAAAAAACGTCTAAATTGTTATATTAATTATATAAATTATATATAAATATTTAAAAAAGTTTTTATAATATATATTTTGTGTGTGTGCGCGCGCGCGCGCGCGCGCGCGCGCGTGTGTGTGTGTGTGTGTGTGTGTGTGTGTGTGTGTGATACATATATTGTAATTTTATTCCATGAAATCCTTCCTTATTTTAAATGATAGTCTAATATACATATGTTGCAAATTTTCCATTATGTAAATTTTCTATTTCTTTTTTTCTTTTTTTTTGTTATAATTTTATTTTTTGAACGTGTACTTGAACCGTGTTAAAATAATTCTGAATTAGCAATCAAAAACGTATATAGAAAAATATTTGAGAAAGTATATTATCTCTAGATATGTATGAAGAACAATCATTAATCATTAAAAAAATGTAACATATACGCATACATGGTTTTCACAAACGATCGAAGCGGTGTAGCGAGCGGTCTGATCGAAGTATTTATGAAGCGTAATCGGAAATTCCAGACTCTCGAGTAGAAATTAAAAACGATCTAAATGAAATTGATTGCAGTTGTATTTACAATACAATTTTTGATATCTAGGATAATATATAATATATGATAAAAAGAAATTTACGAAACATCGGAATGTATATACGATAGAAATACAATTCGAAATTTCTTATTAAAATATCTTTCTACAATATTATTCGAAACTTTCTTTTGTTGGAAGTTAATCTAATTCGCTATCCCCCAATTTGCTTAATATCATCGATCATCGATGAAAAATCGATAACGGCGATCGCAAATTCGCTTAAGATTTAAGCCCATTCCTATGAAACGCATAAAGCGGTGTCTACAATGAGAATTTAAGCCTTAAGCCGTAAGAAATTGACCAATCATAGTCGATTATTCTCTTCATATTCGATTGTGATTCTACCGATTGAATTTCTTATGGCTTAAAGCTTAAAATCTCATTGTAGACACCGCTTTACGGAGCATAGAGACCGCCGAACCAATGAGCATCTAGCATAAAGTCGCCATATCGATTTACATAAAATTCTCATTGGTTCGGTGGTCCTATGTTCCGTTATGCATTTCACGTAGAACGAGCTTTAGCTTTAGATAATTCGCTGCATGCCATTCTAAAATAGAGGACCAAATCGACGACCAAGTAGAGCGACGAAGGGCATCGAGACTTCTCTCGGAGCAATCTATATACTATATACTGTGGATTCACATTTCTTCGCATCTTCAGATAGTAGCGTCGGATAGTAGCAACCGTCCGAATCGACGGACAGTTCTTAAGTTTCAGAATAAATAATCCAGATGGCAATAATATTCGTGCTACCTACGGTAATGGATCTATGAAAAAGCGATTGTAACAAATTTATTATACATTTATTACATTTTAATTATTATATCAATTAATCTTATTTATATTATTATACATATGTATATCTATCGCATATACGTCTATATTCACAAATCCATTAGCCGAGGCAAAAATAAAAATGCATTCGCTCACCGGTACGGCGCGCAGCGGCGGAGTTGTACAGCACGTCGTTAATCTGCAACAAAGAAATGAAGCATCGAAGAATTACAGGAACGCTCAAAGTATTCAATAATTGATAAAACTATCGCGCGTGTTGAATTTTTTTTTCACTTTCGTCTCTTTCGAGCAGATATTCGAGCTAAAATAATTACGCATCTCTCGAAAGAATTTGTTTTTACAAAATGATAAATAAAATACAATGTCCTTCCTCGAATTCTTTCGCGCACGAGATCAAACACGATGAATCGTGAAGATTGGACCAAGATGAAAAATATGTGTAACAAATCACTCACCCAGGGTCGCTCCGCCGGCGCCCGACACCTTCCCGGGCCTTCTCCTCCTCTCAGCTTCCTCGAGTCAAGTTGCTTTCTCGTGGCATTCGCACAATATTTGCTCGATCATATTTACTCGAGTTACGCGCACCGATCGTCGAAACGGCGAACGCGAGTCGATACGGCACTCATTCGCGCTCACTCGTGTTTAATTACAATCGCGCGGCACTTTTTGCGACACTTCCGCACGCGACGCGACGCGACTCGAGACGGAGACGGAGACGACGACGACGACGACGAGAGAACGCGCGAGAGTCGTGAGAAAACAATGAGATCGCGATCCGCCGCCGCCGCCGCCGCCGCCGCCGCCGCCGTCGCCGCGACGCCATAAGACCCGAATGGCGGATTTGAAAATTCGACGACGCGCCGCGGCCAACTTCGTGCCGACACACTGCCGTTTTTGGCTGCAGCTACGCGTATCTTTGGCACTTTTCAACAACAAACCATGCTCGCGTTTCAAAACAATTTCGCGTTATCTCGTCTCGAAAATGACAGGAAAACGCGAATGAGGAAATTAACGTAGACGAGTCAAAGGATGTCCGTGGTGATCGATGCGATCGTCGCCATCCCGCTACCTTGCTATTCGCGCAGCCGTTTACACGACGGATCTCGATCGAAGGAATCTTACAAAACACGGTCTTGAGTCTCAACGACTTTCGACAAATGGCGATTATATAAATGTCGAATTTACGCCACGCGATCGTGAAATAGCGAAACGCGAGATTAATTATGACAATATTTATCAATTGAATGCCGCTCGTGCCGCGGTTGATCCGTTTTTTATCCGCGATTCGTTTTGGCACTAGTCGCTAGTCGAGGAGAAACAGGTGTTGCCAACCTTAGCTCGATATCGATATCGAGAAAATCGATTGAAGAAATGAAACGAACCTGAGATCGCATTGAAAATGCATGAAAATAATGCATGCGCAATTATTAATTTTCAGCGAAATGCACGCATTGTAACAATCGTCTATCGTCGTTCCGACATCGCGATCCATGTTCCTCGTTATCTCGTTATCGAGCCATTTGTACACTACTTGACGTTGTCTGACGGGCAAATTACATTTGAATCGCGTCGCGAAGGATCCGAGACGTGACGCGAATGTATTCGTCTCTCTTTCTCTCTCTCTCCAAGCCAAATATACCGAAGATATAATTATTGTCCAAAAATATCTGTGATAATAAATACGATTAATTACCGGATTCTGTCGTCTCGTTTAAAATTAAACGACGAATGAATTGCGCGCCAAGTCTCTCCCTCGACAAACAGACTCGTTATTTCGATTCCGTGAATTAATATCTGCCGATTAAGTAATCACGTTTTATCATTCATACGGGACGAACGCGCTTACTATATTTGTGCTCGCGGCCTTTTTTTTCAAAATATGTGCAGAACGTGAATCGATGTTAATTCGAATGACATACGATATATGAAACGTTAACTGTTATACAGATGCATTAACGATTCCTATTTGGTTTACTGTGTAATTAGCACATGCCGAACCGTTAGTAGAACTTGTACGTGATCGAACAATACCGATCACATCGAAATACTCGAGGATTGCGAAGACGAATGTGTCAAACGATAACACAATTTCTTTTTTTTATGGTCACAAGTTTGTCGCACATACTAATTTTCTCGACTAATCATAAGCGGTATTGTAGATTAACTATTGTAAAATAATATGGTAGAATATTATATATCGGCTCGATATTACGAAAATTAAAGAATAAAAATTTTGTTGTCAGTATATTTAATCTTGTAAGGAATATATAAACAATTCATATTGATGCAATTGATTACATGTACTATCGACATTGTACTATGCGATATTGTATTAATTAACAAACTTTTGACTTTTTTAAACAACTTGTGAATTTAAAAAAAAAAAATCAACAATATCAATTAAGTCTTATATATCGCATCAAATCATTGATACGTATAAGTTATAATCAAATTTATTAACTATGGCGACTAAGATAATAACGTAAAACGTAATTTTATGTTGCAAAATGCATATTTTATTTCCTTTCCTTTATATTCCTATCTAAATATTTATACAATTTTAAAATAAAATTATTCCCTAATAATGAAACAAATAAATTTCGAGAAATTAGTTACATTTCTCTGTCAATAACGAATGTCGTGCTTCTCCGTCTCATTTATCGGTATACAAAATGAATGTTTTTCATAATTACAAACTTTCACAGTAATTATAGAAACCATCATTCCATTTACTTTTGTTACGCGTTTGAGCTGATTATTTCGAAAGTAAGTTCTACATTTCAATCCATTTCAACGAGCAGCGAAATGAACTAAAACAATGTTGTGATTTTATCAAGATATCTGAAACTAGTTTTGCAATACTTTCGAAAGATAACGATCAAATTTATTATTTATATAAAGACTCTGATTGCGAATAGATGCTAATTTGACTGCCAGAGCTAATAGAATTGATAGTTATGTACATTCACTCGATACGAGGTAGAAGACTCGATGGAAAGCGGAAACAAGCATTTGCTACTCGTATCGTCAACCGTAGTAATCGGCACATCCATTAACTCTACCAAAATTACGACAAATAACGGTATACAAAATCACCTAAAAAGCCTCTCTTGCAAGATCGACAGATTCACGACTAAATCATAATCCAGTTGTCACATCACAGGCGAAATTCTCTAATTCATGAATTTTTTAATCTTATTGTTGTTGTAATACATAACATATAATTTAAAACAATCTTTTTTTTTTCTATTTCCACAATAAAGTCAATTTTGTCGCCCATACCGTTTTATACAAAGTCATATATCGTTTCATTAAGCCACTCTATATATACACATATATATACGTATGTATATATATATATATATATATATATATATATGTTTTTTCGTATAAAATTTATCATTCGACCTTAATAATATCAATAATATCTTAATAATCTTTATAAGTTCTAATAATAGCAAGAAAACATAATCGGAAAACAAAATAGTTTTTCGCAACAAACGCATTAAAGTACATATTTTCTGAATTTTGTTAATTCAGATACAGAGTTATAATAAAAAAAAATATATATATATATATAATAAAAAATATATATATAATAATAAAAAAAAAATATATATATATATATATACAATTTTTTATAATTTGAAGCAATTTTTTGTTGAAACAATTATTTTTAAAAGCCTTATTATTTAAATGTTCTTTATTTCGACATAATTTCCGAAACGCAATCATCGCCATCGAACACCGTCGAAGACGCGCGATCAGGCTGAAAGATCTACCGAAAAGATGTCTTCAGAAAATATCAGGTACAATCAAATCATCATCTCCGTACTCCTCGTTGTACTCCTCGGCTCCGGGCGGCACAAAAATTCCACCAAGTACACCCGAAAGATTTTCACCCAGTCCCATCGCCGAAGCTACTCCAAAGACCAGTCTCATCACCAACAGCCGCATAAAATTTACTACGTTGGTCTCTTTGCTCTGCAACGACAATTGCGTCGTTTTCTTTGATCTGCTATCTGCATACCGAATCTGCGAATTACAAAATAATTTTCAGAAGGTTGTCAAAGAGCAATTAAAAATCTCTGAAGAAAGGAAGAAATAAATTAAAGTGAGACATCTCGAAATTCAGTATCGATCGATTAAAGATTTACTTACGTTACGAGATACCTTACGTGTCGACTGTAAACATTGTATAACAGAATGATAATTTGAACACATTATTAAATGTCATTGATGCGACATGAAGACGAATCGAATCTCAAAAAAAGCAAAAAGAATTTGCAAAAATTGTACTCACGCTCGTGCAGATGAGCAAAAGTCCTAACAAAACTATTCGGGTTCTCATGTTGCGCTTCTTGACGCGCGCGATAATGACTTCCGGCGACGAGGAAGCCAGTCGACCGTGTGACAATTCGATGGCGATCGGCGTTTATCCAGGAAAACGTCGCGGTATTTACATACGCGCGAGGCATCCGCGCGACGAACGACCTATCGCGTCACGTTCGTCGAACAGAACTAAGGAAAATCGAACGAGCGAGCAGCGGCCAGTCTCCGCGAGAGTCGGCCTTTTTTCCACCACACGGCGCACGTCGTGCCGTGTCTCGAGAAGAGAAGAGAAGAGAAGAGAAGCGCAGCATAGTCGAAACGCGATTATCCGCTCCCCCGACTGGCCAAGCGAAATCGACGCGTCGTCGATATGCACACCGACTACAAGATCGCAGAACCTGAGTTATTCTACGATAACGGTACATCACAAAAAAAGGCATTCAGGCCAATCTCGGTTTTGTGCGTCGTGCGCCATAAGGTTGGACGCCTAGTCATCGGACGCCTCGGCTCGCTTCGCGTCGCAATGTCCGACATGCGCGTTTATCGCTACATCACACGTTTTCACGCTAGATCTGAGCAAATATCCATCATCCGACGCAATCGTGGCGAAATTTTAACAGATAGATTGTTTAGCGAAATCTTAGGAAAAAAAATACCATTGCTTCAAAGTATCGTTGATGATAACTAATTTTTTCGTTTCTTGCGAGATCTGAAGATCATTTGACAAGAATTTTTGACATTACTATTTTTCATTATTAACAAAATGTAGCATTAATTACTTTTTTTTCCAGTAAAGATATAACGCGAGAATCCCTCTCCTCTTCTACTGTGTGAGATTTGATGAACACGCGTAACACAAAACCGAATAAAATAGAATATGAATATGAGACAAGAAGGCGAAGAAATTGTGTAAATTTATTATTAGTAATTTATTAAATATTTTATAGATACTTTAATATTACATTGAATTAACTTATTCAATAAAGTGTAAATATTTGCGTGATGGTATTTATGATATTCTCTTTATGTATTCTGCTATTCTCGCGCGCTCAATTAATCTTTATGTATAATCCTCCGATTATTATCAACCCTGTACTATTGGCCTGCTTCCTACGCGGGAAAATACGCGGTCCCGGGGAACTGCATGCTGTTGAAAACGCACGAGAAATTAGCCTGAATCGCCGATGAAATCTGGCACGGATCGTTAACCAGCGCGGTGCATCATCTATTCGTGCCGTATATTACACGATGTGTTACGAAATTTTTTGCCTATCGTGATATCGCTATTATCGTGACTATCTTAGATATCTATATTTGAGAAAATCACTTACTATTCAAGCTTGAAAGATATATCTACTATTAACAGCCCTAATAATCGCAGTGAATTCATTTCAGTTTCTTCTTTTTTTTCTATTTAGTATTGCATAATTATTGGAGGATTTGCATTATGTTTAATTTAAAAAAAAAGAAGATATAAAAGAGTTTTTATAAACGATTCATCGTGGATTTAATGAAATAACTGAAGGTTGCTGGAAAGAAATAATAATAGTGCAGAGTTTTCTCGTTATTAAATAATTATAACAAAAAGTGAAGTACACACACACACACACACACACACACGGGTGATAAAATTCTTTGTAATGATAAAATATCCTTGTAGTAATTATTTTATCATTACAAACACTATTTTGTTTTCAATCGATATAGTGACGCTGCGTTTAATTTTTGCACTGCTTACCAATGTAATTGAAGCGCATAAATAAGACGCGCATAATTGATAAATGATTATGCATTCATCAACAATCGAATGAAATAAAATTAAAACTGTCTCTAAATGACAGAATACATGTCCGTGAATGTCGATACCGGCTGTGACGTCTGATCAATACCTAAAATGAGAAGACAACAACCGATGAAGAATGGCGAAGAAAGAGAGAGAGATAGAGAATTTCCTTTGGTTTCGATCGTCAATCCATCTTAGCGACAAACCACTGATGAAAGACAGGATGCGACCGGGACCGGACGTAACGCGCTCGGCATACGCAAACAGTTCCAGAAACGAAGGAAACACCTCGGTCATCGTTATCATTGTGCTGCAATGACTTACACCCTGTTGCGCTAATGGCCCGCCTTTTAAGTCAATTGCTAAAATAGCTAAAATATTGCAATAGATAACCATTAGACATCCATGAGGCTTTGTTTGTGTGTTCGCACTTTTTGAATGATTGAGGATTTTCACAATGTAATTTTTGCGTTCGCAATGTTGCGTCATCTACTATCTTAAAGCATAAGGAACGCAACGTCGCGAATTTTATATACATATTATGTTTGTTCAGGATGCCCTATTAATTTCAATTTTAATTTAATTCTTTTCCTTCAATTACCTCCGAAAAATAAATGATTGTAAAAAAGATTTATTGAATAAAAATTATTTTGTTCTTGAAGAGACATCGTAGAAAATAAGATCATCATGTAATCGTACAGATCGTGGTGAACGTTAACATGTATGTATAATAATTATGCTATAACAGTAAATGTAAATTTGACGAAACAATGAAAGGCAATATCGACCGACGTCTTTCTGCTATTATGACAGGAATATATTGTATACATGTACTATAAACAGCGGCAAAGCGTTTGCGGAGTTTGCGGAGTTCATAGACTCAGCTGAGACATTATCTGACTCGAGCAACAATTCAGAGTACATAGGTACCTACATGCTGCATTGCGGAATAAAAGCACATTTTCTACACACATTCCAAAGGAATAACTATCATTTGAGAAACTGGTTCGTGCTAAAATTCATATTGTGTGCGCGCGGGCGCTTACAATCATTTTTACGTTGAGTCTTCAATTTCAATGGACCGCGAGTAAATCGACGAGTCGAGATTCACCGTGCAATCATTCACAATTATCGCGAACGCGTCATTATATCCGATGTCTTCCATCTGGCTCAACTTGGAAATTGAAAAATCGGTAATCCGTTATCGTCTTCCTTTCTCTCTTTCTTTTTCTCCCACTTTCCCCATCTTCCCTCTCTCTCTCTCTCTCTCTCGTTCGCATTTTGCGTTAGATACAACTTGTAATAATACAAGGACGATTAAAGGAAGGATTCGCCGGTAATGATGATTAAGTCAGCCACGGAATCGATCGTTATTGACGAGAAGATCGTACGTACTTCTCGTACATACAGTTTACCGATGTACATATCATCAGATATTGAAACAATAGACCGTACCCATCGTCCTTCCCTGATTCACCATTCAGTTTCCTCCTTCACGCCTCGCATTCTGCAAGGGAGACTCCGATCCTCTCTCTGTCAGTGCATGCTTTACCTTCGTGCATGACACTTTGTTTGAACCTCGCGTCATATATTCCACTCGGCGTTCCGTTTTATATTAATAAACAAACGATTTCTTTCTCTCGAAAATTTTCACAAACTAAGCAATAATTCTTAAATTATTTTTCTAATGTAAACTATTAACACTTTACTGTTATATATTATTAAAAAACACTTTAATTTCTCTAACATATCACAAATAGAGCAAATATTTGATATAAACAAAGGACGCGTTTGACTAACTTTCCTTTCAAAATAAATCGCTTATTTCAATTTTTGTTAAGGAATAAATAAATGTGATTATAAGAAACTTTAAACTGTGGTACGCGTTGCATTTTTATCGGGCAGAGTTTCGATTACTGGGTTATCAAGGGTTGATGTAGGAGAGATCGTTGCTCACGATGAATGCGGAGGAAGCTAAAGTGGGCTGCTTTCAAATAGTGTTAATGCTGCTACTTGGAATAAACTATGTCATCGTCGCCATGAGTCATGCGTTACCGGTTTTTCATAATTACACACCAAAATTTTATTGTCAGGTAAGATGGAGTATGGTCTTGAAAGAAATTGCAGAAATTTTTATTTTTATTTATAGTGATATAAGTGACACAAGTCGCAACTATTTTAATTCAGTGACGTGAAGCATATGTGAATTAATTAAATATATGAATTAAAAATGGTAGAACGTTAATTTGAACCGTTGATAAATTATAATTTAAAAAGTATCAAACATAAAAATGAGATATGTAAAATACAAAGAATGAAAAATTGTATAAAATGAAATTATATGTAGCAAAAATTTTAAATCTATTTAAAATTTATATTTTGTTCTTGATTATCATTAATTTTATAATAATATAATATAAATATAAATTATTAAGAAAAAGAAAAGAAAGAAAATTCTTATTTAAGAGAGAAAATTTCTCATTCTTTAGAATGCAGTAATTTGCAGTAATCAAACTGTTTTTTGCGTATATCTTACAATTAGATGAAAGATTCAACGAATAAAAGCTATGGCTGTCAAACCGCAAATTCATCGATCGTCATCGCCAATTTAACTTTTGCATCGTTGGAAGTGCCAATCCTTTCGTCCTGTTCCGGTGAATATCGCTTCGTGACGGAGTCTGCGGAGAACAGCGTAGTCACCGAATGGGGTTTAGTTTGCGAGAAACGATATCTATCTTTTCTCGGACCGAGTGTTTATTACACAGGAGTGCTTCTGAGTGCATGGATCACCGGATTTCTAACTGATCGTATTGGCAGACTTCCGGTCCAAGCGCTATGTCTTTATGCGCAAGGCACGATGGCGGTCGCACTCTATATTGTGCAGGTAAAAACTTCTTATTACGAAATAACATCCGAGAAATTGAGAACTCAATCGTTACATTTCTAGAAAGACGAGAGAAAAGTGAGATTTGAAAGATAAAAAAATTAAATTTACATTAGTTTTCCCAAATTCTTAAAAAGTGACTTATATATTGTTATTGCATTCAATTTTGAGTAATAAAATTACAATTGATAGTCCTTTATTAATTCTTTTCATTCATCATGATGAATTATCTTAATTGCGGTTCGAGATGTTGTATATTTGACGCTCGAGCAAAAAAACAGCGATATAAGTAAGCGTGGTACTCTCTTGTCCTAATGTAATAACAATTAAACTTTAGAGATATATTAAAGGAGGATAAAATTTGCAATTTCAGAGTTATCCTGTGTTTCTGGCGTTACGTGGTCTTCAAGGAGTATTCGTTCAGGGTTTGCAGAATTCCACGTATGTTCTCTCTCTGGAACTATTTCCAGCGCGCTCTCGGACCCTCGTCGCATTGATTATGCAGGTTTTCTGGTCGATCGGTCTCGTACTGCTTGCAGTACTCAGTTACGTGATTCTTGATTGGCGAATTCTGCAGTTGGCTGTTTCCGTACCCACCGCGATCACTGTGCTGTATATTTGGTAAGGAAGAGAAAAGGGAAGGAGAGAAGAAAAAGAAACAGCCTAATTTCAACTTGAAAATACGAAAAATCTTTAAGATATCTTGAAAATCATCAGAATTTTTAAATTTTTTAAATGTTATATTTATTATGTGATTTGTAATTTGTAAATAAAAATATAACAGAATCTCTTCTCATCATATATAATAGGATTATACCAGAATCGCCGAGATGGCTGTTGGCTAGAAGAAAGTCAACAGAAGCCGATATAGAGCTAGAAAGAATCGCAATATATAACAGTTGCTGCATTGGATTTCGAACGAAGAATATTCTTGTGCAAGAAGCATGCGTGAAAAGTAACACAACGCCAATAAAACCGGAGAGGAAGTCGCGTGTTACCAGTGTTGAACTTGAGAAAGCGAGGGCTGATGAAAATCAGCGAGAAGAAGTTATGCATTTGTTAAACGAGTCGGAACTAACTGAACAAAAAGTTATAGGTACAAATAATAAGCACATTGTACACACATTTTCAAATAGTAATCTCAATACTAAGAAGCTTATTTTAGAGAAAACTCTGGAAGTCAATTCAACCAACTCGGAAAATAAATTTTCCAACGTAGAATTACGCCGAGAAACGCCAAGTTTAGCGGAAAATTTTGACAAGAGGCATTTGCCTTCGAGTTCGAAGTGCGATCGAAAGTCAAAGATGATTACACAATCGGAATGCGATCAAAGGATTTCCCTGAAAGGCGCAGAAATAGTGTCGCATAAAATAAAGAAAGAAAAAACGAGCAAACGTGAAGAGAAAACGGGAAATAACGTCAAAAAACGAGCTGCGAACAAGATAAACTCAACATTCAAGATTGCAATTGAATCATCGATATTTAAAAAATATGGTGCTATAATGATTTGTCAATGGTAAAAATGTTTAAAAAAAATTATTTCTTTATCCTTCCTTTGACATCTCCATTTTTATCCTTCGAATGCAATAATGTTTTAAACACTAATGTTTTAGACACTTTTAATATTTTAACTTTATTTCATTTAAGGTGGACATCTGCAATAGCGGACAGCTTACTTGATGATCTGGCACCGAGTTTTCCGATTAACAGGCACATCGCATTCGCCTTGGGTGCAACTCTCGAAATGGCGACATACACATTTGTGTACTTTGTATTAACTAGATATGGTAGACGGCTGCCAATGTGCACATATCAGTCTCTCAATGGCATCGTTTGTATTTTAATTGCGATTTTCTTCATTTTAACCACTCCCACTACACCGTGGATCGGTACATAAGATAAAGAAGATATATAGTTTCTTCCATTGCAATATATTTACAGAGTTAAAACTTTACTAATTTTGTTAAAAGTTTTTAAGTATTGCAGATGTTTTTGAAACATATAGGTTTTTATTTCAGATCTCGCAAAGACGATAATGTTGCTGTTTGGCAAAGTAACTATCACGAGTACCCTTTCTATCGCCTACTTGTATACTGTTGAAATATTCCCAACAGTGATACGAGGTAGTTGCTTAGGTTTGTGCGTGATGTTCGCAAAAATCGGCAGCCTAAGCATGCCGCATTTACTTTTATTGGTACGTTATCCATTTTTCTCGTTCGAGAAATTTTTTATCTATATCTGTAGTTTTTTTCAAGTGCGATATCTTTTGATTTGTATTATTTTTAACGAATCAAGAATCGCCAATTACAAAATTAGCTAATCGATACACAGTCATTAGAAATGCAAATAACTTTTTTTATTAGAGGCAACATGTATCACTTCCGATACTGTCACTAGTTGTTGGAACGTTGTGCCTCGTCTCCGGTGTATTGGTTCTGATTTTACCAGAGACAATGAATAAAATTCTACCTGATCAAGTGTCGGACATGGAGAATGCAATCGGCGACAATAGTTGCAAGAGTGTCAACACAGATAATGTCAATACAGAAAATGATGCGAAAGAAGATTTGACAGAAAGACAAGTTCTAAGGGAAAAACTCTTTTCAGAGAATTGGGTAGATGCTGGCAATGGAATTTTGGTAAATTTCACAGAGAATAAAAATACCGAGTAATTTATAAAATAAAACAACTTTGTACCAAAATTATCGTACTTGATGGATCATTTTAATGAACATTTCATTCTCACGAAATCCTCACGCAAATTATTCGATCACAAAACAACTTTAATAAACATAAAATGATACAAGGAAATAACAATCGTCGAGTCAATCACGTTAGAGCGAGTCATAAAACTCTGGCTATTTAATAAATACTAGTTGTCTGAGAAATCGATTTTTGTCGTTTATTGAATTTTAGCTGATTCGATGTGCAACTAAACAATTAAAAAGTGGATTCTTACAACGTATATTAGAAATATAATACTAATATATATTATATATATATATATATATATGCATATAT
>JANQDE010000037.1:1534960-1545321 GCA_037157785.1 Cephalotes varians | reverse complement strand
CACACACACACACACACACACACACACACACACACACACACACACAATATAATATACATAATTATATGCACAAAATATGTTCACAAATGTTTTCCTTCTCTCAATTTCTCATAAAAATAATTTCTGTTCATATATACAAATAATAATAAGTTAAATAAGAAGAAATAAAAAATAAATACATAATATAAATAAAGAATAATTTTAACACTATCCTTTTATAAAAAGTAAAATTTGAAAAAATAAGAATAATTTGCTCGTATATAATCATATGTATAATTTTTCTGATTGTTACTTTTATATATGATTATATATGAGCAATGTATTTATTATTTCAAACTTGACTTTTTAAAATTTTAAAAATACTAAAAATTATTTTTTAATTATTTTTTAATTATTTTTTATTTCTTATCATTATTTAGCTTGTATATACAAACGGAAAGTAGGAGAAGAAAAACATATATGGACATTTTTATATAATTATATATTTATATATGAATTATATATTTATATATAAATATATTTATATATACAAAATATTTTTTATCAAAAAGATATAAAAGAAGCTGTAAAATGTACTTTGATGAATATAAAAATTAATTAATTGTATATTAAACAATTAAATTTATTTAAAAAGGGCGCAGATAACATTGTCAATGCCAACAAAAGAAGGATACAAACTTGTTTATACGAGATTAATAGATTATGAACCATCACATTTTGTTTATAACGACATCATGAAGTACTTTTCTATGGTGGTTGACTTGTGGTTGTATACCGAAGGGACTGCCAAAGGCCACATAATTATTATAGACATGGCAGGTGTTACCTTTGCTCATGCTGGCCGTCTTAATCCAATAGGAATTAAAAAATATCTTCATTATTTACAAGAAGCTATACCAATCAGACTTAAAGGTTTGCACTTTATTAACACCAACGCAGTTATGGATATCATTTTGTCGATGATGAAGCCATTTATGAAGAAGGAATTAATGGATGTGGTAAGAACAATAAAAATATTTTATACTAAATATAAAAGAAATACACATGTGTAAGTGAAAAAAACTTTATCTTATACTTAATTCCATCAATTTTTTCAAATTTTACTTAAAATTCGTTTACCAAAAATTTCATATTAAGAATTAAAAAGATTAAGTAATGATATTTTTTCTAAAAAGAAATAGATTTCATAACATACAATTATTATTTTATGCATGACATTTTTTTTAGTAAATATGGGATACACCTTATATCTTCGATATATTTTCAGTTACATATTCATTCCACCCCGAAAGACACGCTGGCAAAGTTTATGTCACTGGAAGCATTCCCATGCGATGTAGATTTAGATGGAAAAGCTAGACCGTTGAAAGAACAACAGGAGGAGCAATTAAAAAAACTGGAGAATCATCGTGAATGGTTTTTACAAGACGAAATCACTGGTCGTGTGAACGAAGCATTAAGAATAGGCGAAAGCAAAACGACGGATATATTCGGGGTCGAAGGAAGTTTCAAAAAACTAGATATAGATTGACTTGTTTAATTTATATTGAAAAAAACGTAATCATATAAAAAAAAATTGCTTAGAATGTTCGATTACATTGATCAAAACATAATTTTTCATATATATATGATAATCATACATAAGAAATAAATAAAAATTTAATGTTTGTAATAATATTAATAATAATGATACAAATATAACAAATACCCAAAATTTCATTACAATTCATTCATTGGCAATTGATAATGATTTCGCAAAAAGATATATTTAATTCTCTCAAAAATTAAAGATTTTGTTCCAAAAAGATAATATGTGTAATAAGTAAGTCAAAAAATTTCTAAAGAAACATATAACATTTCTAAAGAAACATTAATCCATTAGGTAATATTTAAAATGTTAATAATATTTTAATTTCAAATAAAATCTGCATATTATATTAAAATATTGAATGATTCAACTCTATGATTTCAACTCTAATAGCTGGCGGAAATATAATTGCGTAAAGTTGCAATGTCATTCCTGTTATATAAATTTAATCTTATATAAGCAAAATTTTTGTTTACTTAAAGTCTTGAACTCTGATATTTTATGGCAAAATCTTTTTAAGAATCTTTTAAAAATCTTACTATGCAACCCGTCAAATATGATGTTATTACAGAGAAATCGAAAAATGGATTTATTTTGATTGCATTTTTCATAATTCAAATGTTAATAATAAGTGCAATTGTTAGATCCGATGCACGAGATGCACTTTGTATATACAGCATAGCAGATTTATTCGAGCCGAATTAGTTCTTAGAATCATTAGACGATTAGACGATTCGATTTCATTATATAATTTATTTAAATCTGTTACGTTATGAAAAAGAATAAAAGGAATTAAAGTATACAATATGAATATAATGTATTAAATCTATTAATAGTGCTGCGTTTATTACAAATGGCTTACGCTAAAGGCTTTCCGTCTCTAATATTTTGTATATAATAGATGTCACATGATATACATGCAGTCTGAATGGATAACGGACAAAAATAGCGCGACATTGGAGATGTGTGATCTTGCAATATATCATTACCGCGTGTGATTTTTTTTCTCAAATCGCACTGCAATTTGAATTTTTAATAAAAGAAAAATAATTACAAAAGAAAGTATGCGTTTAATGGAGCAGCTGAACTAATATATTTTTAGTAATGGAACTTTCATTTTCTATGCCAAATAAATTTTGATTATATTCTCAATTAATGGTGTATGTGCTGTTTATCTGTTTCTAAAGTGATTTTTCATTATATATTTTAATTGTATAAAATATACAAAATTACATTTAAAATGACAATTCAAAATAATGTTTACGATTCAAAATTGTTTACAATTACAAAATCACGCACAATTCAAAATCATATAAAATTATGATGTGATACATATATCACGTTCACTGCTTCTGGAAGGAAGATAGCAATCGCGATGCACAATTTTGTAAATTCTCATTTCTACGCGTAACATCTATACATATTTTCAAAACAATGAAAAAATTATTAAAAAAATTATAGAAATACAAAAATTACATTATTTTAAATTGCACTTAAAAGTAATACAAAAAATTTAGCGGTTTAGAATCTGAATAAAAAATTATTTCAATAAAAATTATTTAAATAAAAAATAAAAATGTGCTTTAATGTAACTAAGAAATAATAACAAAAATCTTAATTTTTTAATTTGAATATTTTAAGTATTCCAGGTGATTTATGTAAAATTTCATTGCAATGTAAAGAGTTGTCCTGTAAATAAACAAAATTTATTTATTTATTTATTTGTTTATTTATAATACAACTAATCTTAGCATCATGAAACTTTGCATACATTATCTTAAGTACTCAAAGCAGTACTACTATAAAAAATTGAAATTTTTGTTATTGTCTTTTAAAATAATTTACTTTTTCATAATAAATAAAATAAATAAACTATAAAACAAATAAATAAATTAATAATTTATAAACTATAAATAAAAATAAAAATATAATGTTATTCACTTTTTTAACTTTCATATATACATAGTTTATTTAAGCATATATTACTTGTGTCTTTTCAAAGTAAATTGAAATTGGAAATGTGTTAATATTTATATTTTAAATAAACTTTAAATACACATATGAAAGTTGCGTGAATAATATCATATTTTTATTTAACAACACATTTTTTTATAATTTATTTATTAATACAAATTATATTATCTTAAAGATCAATGATAAAAATCTCAATTTTTGATATAGTACTTATCTATATGTACTTAAGATGATTTATGCAAAGTTTCATTGTGATGCAGCTGTTAGTTGTTTCGTAAATAAACAAATAAATTTCGTTAAAAAAAATTGAGATTTTTGTCATTATTTCTTAATTACATTTTCATTTCTAAACTTTTACTTTTTATTAAAATAATTTTTTAATCAGGTTCTAAATCGCCCGGAAAAAAATGATTTTGCTCAAGTATCTAAAAATTTAACTAGATACAGATCTAAAATTAATTTTGTTGAACTGTCAAAATAATTATGTAGGACGCATAATAAGCGATACTGCAAACATTTTTGACATTTTAGTAATGTCCTACATAATTATTTTGACAATCAAAACAAATTAATTATTTTCAATAAATTATTTTCAGATCATCCATATCTAAATTTTTTATATTCGAGCAAAACCGTTCTTTTCGTGCGTCACTAAATTTTTTTGTACTGTTTTTAAATCTGAGAATAATCTGTAATTTTTTCATTATTTTAAAAATAAATATATCCTTAAAGTATAAATATTACAGAAATATTACATTTTATTTCCAATTTCAACTTACTTTGCAGGGATTATACGGGTAGATCCTTGAAAACAACAGTAAGATTTATATAACACAATATATAAATAACAAAAATGCAACTGATAATAGAGCACTATTCAAGCAATTATGACTTTATTTAGCTATTTAGCTATTATGATAATGTTCAACAACTGTTCAACAACTCTGAAGTTTATTGCGCGAGCATGATTACGCAGATGGAATTTTAGTCTTCGTGGAGTGCAATCTGAAAGTAATCGTTCTCGGTGTGTCGAACGCTCGAAACGCTTGGACATTCTCCTTTAGAAATCAGTGTATAATCGACTTATCGCGTGTGCAGCAGCGATATTTTTCTGTGTTATCCGTATTTGTAGGACAGATCCACCTGTGAATAACCGTTAAGAAGCCGCCGGTCAAGGTAGATTAACACGATCTAATTTTAGATAATTAAAAATATCATTTCAACTTCCGCAGACAGTTAAATATGCTAACTATGGAAAGTGTACTATTTAAAATCATAAATGAAAGAGATGTTGATACATGCCGTTGAAAATATCTGTGAATAAGTAATTTCAATAATTACGTTTTAATTCATACAATTAAAAATTATATTACTAATTATTACATATTATATATCTTGTTTTTGGATTTAAAGAAATACATATTTGTATAGAGAAAGAAGGAAAAAGCGTATAAATACCATAAAAAAGGCCATATGAAATGTCAAAGTTTTGAACTCTCTAAATGCCATGTCCCAGTGGCAACTTCATAAATTGGATATCTGTTAATTGAATAATTTATACTTTTTTAATTATTTATTTCTGAAGCTATATTCTTATCGTTTTCGACGAATTTATAATTCTTGACAGTACACACACATACACGCGCGCGCGCACACACATAACTTTATTGCCTATATTAATATATGTCTACAAATAACGTTATATGTTTACAGAAAAAAATAAATATAAATTTTAAGGAATTCATTCTGTATACTTTGTTTATTCTGATTATTGAAAAATATTACTTGCGATGATGATGCAATTTTACACCTTCCGATTATTCGAATTATACAAAACAAAATATTAGCGTGTTGCTCTATCTCGCAAGAGATATTTTTCCATTATTTCCATTATTAACCATTATCGCATACACGTTATATCTTTGTATTAAACATCTCATTGTTACTGCGTTAAACTGGATCCAAGTCCGGATCGCTGCGCCTGATTTATATAACTTGCATCTCACGTTCCTCGCTCTCTGCTGTCTGGGCCGATAACATAAAGATAGATCACTCGGCCTACCAACCGACAGTGAAATCAAGAACCACCACCGATCTTATGAACTCCATCCCACACAGCAAAGAATACGGAGAACATTAAATTTATATTGAATTATTGTTTGAAGATGGCTCAAAGTTGAGCCGAAACGTCACAAAGAAGTACATCATCTTAATACACCAAGTTTGGAAATTTAATTTTAATTTTTAATTTGTGCACCAACACCAGCATTCCGACTCGCATTTGCCTATCGTTATTCTAATTATTCTTTTTCTTGCGCGAATGTTTTTCAGAAAAAATTATAAACAAGAATAAATTTGTAGGTCGATTAGAGCAATGGTGTCATTATCAAGTCGATATGTCAGTATAGAAGAAGAGTGTAAACGGAATCCGGAACTCAAAATGTCAGATCTACAAATGTTGAAGGATTGGATGGACAAGCAGCCTCATCTACCAAAACCAGAGATGTCATATCTTGTTTTGTTTCTGCACAGTAACTATTACCGCATAGAACCGACCAAGAAAACAATAGACCATTTTTTTACTATCAGGACGTTTTTGCCGGAAGTGTTCTGTAATAGAGATCCAATCGCGTGGAAAGGATTACGACAAGCCTTTTCTACCATGTAAGTTATCCTTCCAAATTATTAAAATCAACAAATCATTAAAAATCATATGAGAATAGGAAAGAAATCTTTTGATAATAGAGCAGCCGTACCATTAGAGCAAAAAACCAAGGAAGGATACATTATGACATTTACCAAATTTTTTGATCCAAATCCAAATAAATTCGACTATTTCGAGTGCACTAAATATGTGCTTATGACATGTGAGATACAAAATTTGCTGGAAGGCACCAGCGAGGGACAAATTGTTATTCTTGATGCAACTGGCCTGTCTTTTGGCCATATTACTAATATTAATTTAATGGGAATGAAAAAAATTTTATTCTATATACAAGAAGCTGTTCCAGTTCGGTTGAAGGCCTTACACATACTGAATACTATGCCTATGGTAGATACGCTATTGAATCTGATAAAACCCTTTATAAAGAAGGAATTGATGAATATTGTAAGTCAACAACATGTTGTACACATGTTAAAGTCTTTATTTTTTTTAAAGAAAGAAAAATATATATGAAATATGAATATATATATCTATTCATAATTTCAGCTGCATTTTCATTCGAACATGGAAACTGTAAAGAAATTTTTGCCTATTGAAGCTTTGCCAAACGAGTACGGTGGGAAAGCAGGATTTACTGAAGAAATAGCTGCTAAGCACATCAAATTGCTGGAGGAATTTCGTGATTGGTTTCAGTATGACGAAGTTTCTGGACGAGTGAACGAATCTTTGCGAGTTGGCAAATGCGAAAGTGCAGAAAACTTATTCGGTGCAGACGGTAGTTTTAAAAAGTTGGAACTAGATTAATCAGTAGAATTTAAATTTCTTTAGAAAAATTTTTAATAATCTCCTATATATATATATATATTCTCTTTCTCTCTCTCTCTCTCTCTCTCTCTCTCTCTATATATATATATATATATATATATATATATATATATATATATATATATATATATATAAAGCATCATATTTTTCTTATTTAACAATTTTTTTGCCGTTTATAGATTGTATTATATTTAAATAGTAAGCAAAAAAAGATTTATATATGATTCAATTATTAAATTAACTTAATAATCATATTATTTTGTATATAAATCCAATAATCATTGTTATATAAATTAAATGGAAGATTATAATCTTGTTATACATATATACACGTACATATACATATGTACAATCTTACACATGCTCAATCTTACATATTCGTTCCTTAATTAAGCGTTTCTTCAGTTGCTTATGTCACAAAGAAGCACTACTGAAACCTTGACACGCATACGTGTGCGTTGCGATCGTATAATGCTTATAGAACTTATACGTATCACATATAATTACCAGCACGCCACTCTAATTAGAATTGATTTATAATACAAATTACTCGTACATTTACAATAGAAAACTGGTTCCAGCAATGCTTGCCAAGTCTTTGGACTATTCGGTACATTTTTACTAGCTTTGAAAATATTGCATTGAAAATGTTATAAAGAAAAAAAAAGTTTTTCTTAATAAGATAATCATAGATATTAAAGTCGTTAATATGAATCATATTTAGACACGTTAATTTATATAAATCATATGTATAATAATAAATGTGGCATTCATATCGGTGATAAATAAAATAATATAGAATGTAAAAATGTTAATATTTAAAATATTGTATGTTATAGAAAGATAACAATGCAATGTTAAAAATAAAATGGAATAGTTTTAATCACTTCTTTAATTACTCCGATGTCAATAAAAATAGTATAGAAAAGATTTATTTGTTAATTTTTATATTGTTTTTAAGTATAAAGTAATAAATGATACACAATTAATAACAAATTTTTGGTTATAATAATTTTTAATCAGGGAATAATAACTGAAATATTCCGAGTTTGATTAAATAATAAATTAGTTACCATTTACTAATTCCGTTTGGCATGATTAGTTGTTCAGAAAATTATTTTGTATCAAATTATCTAGTAAAGAATTTCTTATTTTCTGATTAATAATTAACCGTTTTTACAGAATTTTTTTTCAATTGTTAAACAATAAATTCAAAATAAATAATAAAAATTAACTTATCTAATAGATTTTTCCCAGATATTTTTCTACTTACAATCAAATACAGTAAAACACAATTTATGCTACAATTCAAGCTAAGTTTCAATAATAAAAATAATTAAAAAAAATCACATTAGAAGAAGAAATGAAAAAGAATCCTCAATTAAAGCTATCTAATATACAATTACTGAGAGAGGTGCGAGAAACAATCGCACTTCTCATATGTTAATTATGCACAAAGAAAATTTTACCATGACATTTGCTTAATAGATTTAAATTTTATTGTTTGTTGTAATGTTATAATTATAATATAATTATAATATAATTATAATATTATAATTCTAATATAATAATAGGAGGAATTTTTTCAGCAAATTAAACTATATATATGTCACCATATACAAAATTTAATTTTTCAGCAAATGAAAAATTAAATTTTGAATATGGTGACATATATATGGTAAATATTTTGATTTCACTAAAAATGCACATAAGAGATTTTTCCATGGCAGCGACGATATAAACACTGATTCTTTTCTTTATGTTTTCAATGACAGCATCAAATATTTTATAATGTTGTATGACATGTTTTCTGACGGATGATACGAACAATGATTATAGTATCGCCAATGTTAATAAATTGTCTTTCGATCATATTACGCGAATAAATTCATTGGAACTCAAGAAATATTTTTATCCAAGAGACAGCGCCGATATGTCTAAAGAGAATTCATGTCATTAACACACCGCTATGGAATTATTCATGAACATGATAAAACCTTTCATGAGAAAGGAGCTGATAGATATGGTAAGTATTAAACAAATTAAGCCAGAATTAAACAAAATATAATTTTTTATCGTCATCGAGAAAATTTTTGTGTCACCGACATTTTTTATCCTAATAAACAAAATTCTCATCTCTGATATTTTTAAGAAGAAGAAAGAATTTTCCACATTTTATGAAAATTTCTGAAAAATACCTTAAACGTCTTCAAATTTTATAAGTTTTTTTCGGAAATTAAAATGAAGAAGTTATAGACTTTCCCAGTTATTAAAAAATGTTTCAAATTGTATAAAAAAATCTGAGATTTTTCTAAAAAGTTATAAGATTATACAGAAATTCCGAAATTTATATAGAAATTCTGGAAAAAAAAAAAATTTAAGAAAAAAATTTTTGCTAAGATAGTTATCGGTAACATCAAAATTTTAATTGAAAAAATTATATTTAATACTACTGTCCTACTCAGATAAGTTTTTCTGAACTTATTTCTCTCATTTAACTTTTCTAGATAAATTTTCTCTAATCGTTAAAGAGCATTTTCGAATATATCCCAATGGATGCGTTCACGAAGTGAGTGAAAATCTAGAATAGAAAAGCGAGTTCTATACACGTATTAGCTGAAATTCAAGTGAAAAAATTCAAGAACTATCATGAATGATTTCTGCTGGATAAAACAACCAGATGCGTTAATAAAGCATTGAAAATTGGCAAGAGCAAATCAGCGAGTGATTTGTTTGGTATAGAAAGTAGTTTTAAAAAACTCGAACTATAAATTAATAAAGATTTATAATCTTACAAATACACATACGCACACACACAATTTATAGCTAATTATTCCATTCTTACGCAATTTTTTTAAAAAATATTATTTTATACTTCACACTTCGTAATATTTTGTAATATGTAATCATTGTAATTATCTATCTAAATTAAAAATAATTCTTTATGCAAGCATATCATATTTGTTTCAAATTTTTTAAACATTATATAGAGTATCGTTAATTACTGTATCACTATAATAAAATTAGTGTAATTAAACACGAAGTTTAACTAAAATATAGTACCGTATAGTATTGAAGATTAAAAAACAAATTTTAGTAAATGATAAATAATTTTCGATTAAAAGAAATTAAAAACTCTCTGTTGAAAAAATATGACTGAAATTTTGCGATAGTCTGTATGTCAAAGATTATTTATCTGTGTCAAGCGAGCAGAAAACAAAAGAATAAAAAAGGAACACAAGCGATTGCTTGCTCGATAATGAAATGCTCTAGATCTTATTGTGTATATATATATATATATATATATAT
>JANQDE010000037.1:1504734-1527827 GCA_037157785.1 Cephalotes varians | reverse complement strand
ATTGTTTCTTTTACAAAAAGTCAAATTAAAATTTAATTTAAAAAAATAAGAAAAAATTACTCACACATATACAACCATATATAATGATCTATATATAATTATGTAAGAACAATTTTTTCTTATTTCTTCAAACTTAACTTTTTGTAAAAGAAACAATACAAAAATTATCCTTTTAATTATTTTCTACGTTTTATCATTAATATTATTATTTTTCTTGTATCAAATAGTAATTTTATAAAAGAAAGAAGGATATATGAGCATATGTGGACATATTTCGTATAATTTTATATATATATATATATGTTTACATTATTTACATAAATTTATATATATTCTTATATAAAAAATTTTTTACCGAAATGATAGAAAAAATGCCCGCTCGACTACAAGTGAAATAATTGTTAATTATAATACAGTCAATCCAATTAATGAGATATTTTTAATGGAACAGGAATAATACAGGACAAATGCCAAGATTGCAAGTAATAATATAATATAATAATTTTATGTAGAGGAAAAGCTACGGAAGCTAAATAAAACTAATTAGAATCTGCATGAAATAAAGCTTATTGGATAATAATGAGAATTTTAATGATAATCATGAAATTTGCGCAAACAACAGGTTTTTCATGTTTATCTTTATTTCTTAATTTATAAGATTTGCATATATATTATTTAATTTTTATAACCGTTTCGAAAAAAACAACGTTATTACGGATATGCTTCTAGATAATTACACTTTGTTGGTAAAAAATGGAAATGAACGAATTCATAAATACATGAATTACGAGATGTAAATTTTATAGCAGTATAAAATCATTGTGTAACAGTATCTATTGCGCAATATCAATATCTCTCTGTTATCTCCTAAAACTCGACAAACAACAAAGAAAAATAATGCTAATGTTTGTTACACATTATTTTTTCCTTTTGATGCGTTTTTTCACGTGTGATGATTCGTTTACATGATTTGTACATATGCGAGCAGATACGGTCAACTTTGAAATTCGTTATTATTTCCAGAAGTGCCGGAAATACCGGAAGCGTTATCGCGCGAAACAAAAGAGATTTTCGATGAAAGATACATAGAGTATAATCGTATACCATGATGATATAAAAGGAATACCAGCATGTACGATTTAGTTTGAGTAAATATTCCAGTGAAAAATGAAGTTTTTCGGCAAACTACTCTGTTTCTTTCTCATAGGCATAGTGGTGAGAATTATCACCATTCAGAGGCATATAAACAAGCAAAATTATATTTTATATATAAAAATAATTTTTCATTATTTACTTTTTCATTATCATGATAAAATGCGAAATAATAATTTAACTCCTCGTATAACTCCTTATCATTTATGTGCTTTTTTAATTTTAAAATAAAAATAAAAATTATTAAGTATCAATATATCAAGCATAACTTTTGTTATTTACTTACATTTTTCTTTAGGCAACGATGGGCATGAATATCAGAAAATCTGTTCTTACTACAGTAGCTTGTAATGGAAGAAATCGCACTACCGCTGCTTCCGGATAAATGGAAATCTGTACAAAATATACAAATAGGTATAATAAAGTTAAGCTAACTGTAAGATCGTGTATGCTTTAAGTGATTTGAATCATTCCAAAAACAATTGAATTTATAATAATGTTATATAAAAATCTTTAATCAAAATTCGCGTTCTTATGCTTAATGTAAGATTCTGAAATTCATTTTTCTCGCATGACTAAAAATCAAACGGCCGCTATATATACAAGATACAAATCGGGATCTCAAAAAATAGTACAGCGACAAATGCTATAATGGCGTATTAAGATAAAATAGATATGCTCTCCCCATGTGGAAAAATTAATTTTGTCTAGCTGTTAATATCCTTATAGATTCAAATGCCATCATTTCTCTAGAGAAAATAAATTTTGCATGTAAAACAAATTTGAATTTTACTCGACGTGTTTACCGAAACATATATTCTTCGTTGCTTATAGTTCCTTGTTAGACGTTACAAACTCACCATTTTACATTTGTGTTTTCATGTTTAATTTTCTATTGATTATTCGATCTATTAATGCATAGAAATGTTAATTATCAAAATTAAACTTGCGCAAGATATATCAAACATGCCATATTAACGTTTTCGAATGTTACGATCAAGTCAATTCTTGACCATGTGTGTTTAAGTCATGATACACAAATTTCCAGATATCCAAGTCAAAATAGATGCAACTGTTTAGGCCATTGCTAGACATCTAGTGAGCATCTCGTGATTTCTCATATCTTCATCAGTCGATACAACTTTTTGAATTATAAATATTTAATATTCCTAAAGCGGTGTCTACAATGAGATTTTAAGCCTTAAGCCGTAAGAAATTGACCAATCACAGTCGAATATGAGGAGAAAAATTGATTATGGTTGGTTAATTTCTTACGGCTTAAGGCTTAAAATCTCATTGTAGACACCGCTTAAGGCCCGGTGTCCACGATGCTAGAAATTGGTCCAAGATCTTGAACGGAGAAAGGATTAATCAATCGCATTGATCAAGTGATCAAATTATTCAAATGCGATTGGTTAATCCTCTCTCCGTTCAAGATCTTGGACCAATTTCTTGCATCGTGTACACCGGGCCTAATATTAACAATTATCGGTAAATTTATTAATTATACACACGCGCGCGCGCGCGCGCGCGCGCAACACACACACACACCATCCACACACAACATATATAGTTTAGTTTAATATTTAATGTTATATTTAATAAATTTATGTATCAAATATTACACACGCATATATCAATTTTTATATTTAATAATCAAGATAATATTTGTTTTAGGCAATTGACATCGTAGTAAAACAACAACGTAGTTAAACTGCACTATAAATGGATCTAAAAAATTATAGACAATCTAGAAGAAACTCAAAAGTATCATCTCATTCACCATGACTACTTTTTATGACGACTTTTTATCTGATTTTTTCGTATGGTGAAACTTCAAAAAAGCTTCGATGTATATGAATAAATAAAAAAATATAAATCTATACTTTTTTCTTTAAAGACAAATATAGAAGAAATATAAATTTCTGTATTATAATTTCAAAAATATAAACACACAGTATGTTACGTAAAAGAAACATTAAATAATTTTTATCGAGATTAAACATCTCGACATAATAAATAATGAATTAACACAGAATTATATGGGACTTTTATTAAATAATCCTGGCAGTCATATATGTATCGTGTGCAATTTCGTTCAGATGCATATACATATTTTCCTTATATACAAATGTAAATATTTATATTATTTTATCGTAATTATCCATAACCTTACATTTATATCCATTCATAACACGTTCTATGTAAAAGGAAAGAATATCGAAATTGATAAATTATAACCATACACAATTATTATCTATCATAATATTGCATATTATTGCTCCTCTCATAAATCAATTAAACTATCTTTTGTATACATTATATACAATGCACATACATCTAAATTGCATAAACTATAAAAAAACTTAGATAAATATAGGAAATGAATTTGTAGAGATTTAAGCATTGATAAAATAAGGAATCCTTCAATAAGACTTCCTCAACCCTTAAGATAAGAACCATCTACTGAATACGGGCGTTAGTTCAAGCATTTTAAAAAACTCCTTAAAACAGAATATTCGTATTAAGTCATCCAGAAATGTTATCCAGCTTATTTACATAATAAATACTTTACATTAAAAATAATGAAAATAATATAATTTTTGTGATTTTCTCATTATTTTTCATAAATATGTCCACGTAATTTTGCCAATCCTTTTATTTCTTCAATAAATCATGTATTTTCATATTAATAATAAATCAAAATCAACTTAGAACAATTATTACACATACATGTGTGCACGCTTATCACAGTTTTCTTAAAAGATCTACGAAAGATCTTGAGAAATGATGAAAATTATTTTCGTTTAACATTTGCATGCAAAGATATTGTTTAGTATTATAGTATCGACAATTGGATAAGAAAAAGTTTTTCCTCAATAAAGATCATGATTTCAAACATGTTCTAATTTTATATCATTATAATATTTTGGGCAATCTTGCCTTGTAAAAAACTCTATAAAACATACTGCACACAATATAATTGCGCAGTTGACATACGTTAGATTCAACAGTACAAATTAATATCAAAGATTTGTTCTCTATCGCATAACATATATCTATACTTCATAGAAATACAGATATAAGTTACTATCATATTGTTACAAGCAAAAAGTTTCTGATATGACGAACGTCGAACTTATTTCTTCAATAGATGTAACATATCTTTATTTTGCTGCTGTAACATTATATCTGCTTTCTCAGTTTTATCTGTGATATTATCGATCAAATCGTTCTGCGAATCTATTTCTTCGGATAAACCAATTGCTAGATGCTTCAGTCTTGCCAATGATCCACTCATCTCACTTAGATTCCGTTCGAGAACTCTGGTTACTCTGTCGCTAGCAGGTTTAACATCTTCCAGACTATGGTCGTCATAACTTGCTCTTATCATTGTCGATGAATACGAATTGCTCATGTCATTTTGTATTTGTTCCAATGTATTGGACAATGCGGGGGATGTCATAGATCCAGAACTGGAAGACTCTGACAATTTTGTGGATGGTATCGGAGGATCCAACGATTTACCACTGAGATAATTCTTTAGACTACCAAATACACTCTTTATGCCTTGTATATGTTTTTGACTAAATCTTAATGTACTATTAATATCATCTAATCTTTTTTCTGTCCTCTGCAGCTGTTCCTTTTGCCTGATTAATTCCTGAAGATAGAAATTTAGATATTAAAATCTATTGCACACATTAATGACGATACAAGTCATGGAAAAATAAAATTTTATTTATCAAACGTTGAAACATAAATTTTTTTATCAATTGCTACGCTAGTGACAATAACAAACTAAGATATCGTTACAATTACCTCAGCTGTAGCTACGCCAATTTGCTCGGAGTCTCTCAGAAGGGAAACAGACCTTTCTGAAGATTGTACCGTGCGTTCTTCAATTTCCTTCTTACGTTGCAGCAACTGTTGGCGTTTCTGCGTAACATCATTAATATCATTATCGAGGTTCTGATAACGCCCCACGGGTGCAGTTCTGGCTGGCGCGTTCCTCAGAAACGTCTCATCGTCCACGTCATCTTCTAACGAGAAGAACGGATTCTTCGGATCACTCAGATAATTATGACCCGCCATTTACCTGACGATTTTTCGCAATGTGCGAGAGACTCCTGACGATACTCGTTGGCCGAACTTTGTTCGCGTTTAGCTGGACGCTAGACGAGTGACGTCCGATCGATCGACCGAATGGCTACTGCTGCTGGCTGCACCAGCCTCGACGGCCAGCGGCATCAACTAGCGCACTGGCTAATGCTAAATGCTAACACCGCTGACAGTGTTAACTACATTGGCCGCGTCAACTCGTCGGCAGTTGACATCAGTTGGCACGCGACAGGACACGGGTCACCTTACGTCACATGGCAAGATTACCAGACAAGATTAGAAAGACGGATGAGACGTGCCGCGGTCCGCGGTAGTCCAATCGTCTACCTTATCTAGCCATTATCAGCTGTCACTTCTGCGAACACGCACAAATCGATTGGTCGAGACGCTGCTCGCGTTATCGTGTTCTGCATGTAGAAAAATGATATTTTTGCAAACATTTTTAATATTTTATAAGATTCTCAAGTTCTCGAAAATCGTCGAAATATCGAGAGAATATAATAAGTGAGAGATCTTGCGTTAATTAAAATTCAAGAGAACTGTGATACTCAAAACATATGTATGTCGATAATTACCGATATTTTACCAATTGTCGGTACTGAAAACTGCAAAAATGTCAAGTATCAAGTATCGATAATGTTGGAAAAACAATAGATTTTGAGAGATTTGTTCGTGAGGTTAGGCGATCATGTGTCGTTCCATGTGAGCTTGACGCTTCGCTTCATACCGGTGTCTTCGCAAAATGACGCAAATTGTACAGGAAGATAACGAATTAAAGAGATTGCTCAGTAATCCAGCCAAAAATGTGAGCGAAGATGGATCTATGGCTCCGCCGTTATCGGTAGGCTATTTAAAATATGTTGGACTATATGTGCGCTTTCTAAAATAACGTAAATTTCCATTTATAGGCCAACGTACCGAGGCCAAGCACATCGCAAAATGTCGTTCCGCAATCGATGATGACCCCAATAGCGCCGATTAATAGCACGAAAGAAGTTTTGGAACCTTGTTTACAGTAAGTCCTGAGTCGCTTGTTTGCGTTGCGTAAGAATATCTATATTTATTGTTCTCTATTATTATAGTAAGGTGTAATATCCTTTGTTAAAGTCGACATTATTTTTGCAGAAATGTTGTCTCTACAGTTAACTTGCAAACAGAATTAAAACTCATGTATATTAATGTAAGAACTAGGAATTCCGAATACAATCCAGCAAGATTTACCGGATTGATAATGAGGATACAGAATCCTAGAGCAACAGCGCTGATTTTCCGCTCTGGCAAATTAGTATGTACAGGCGCGAGAAGTGAGGAAGATTCGCTTTTGGCAGCAAAGAAGTTTGCTAGGATAATTCAAAAACTTGGATTCCCTGTAAGCATCTCTTGCCTTGAGATAATCTTGAATTTTTTTTTATTATGTACAGTGCTTTCATATTTTTCATAGGTAAAGTTCTCCTGTTTTAAAATACAAAACATAGTTGCGACATGCGATTTGAAATTTCCAATTAAGTTGGAAAATCTAAATCACATGCATGGTCAGTTTTCTAGTTACGAGCCAGAATTGTATCCTGGTCTGACATACAGAATGGTAATGCCTAGAGTTGTATTATTAATATTTGTGAATGGTAAAGTTGTATTAACAGGTATGTTTCAATACTGTAAAACGGAATACTTTCGCAAACAAGAGCTGATATTCTATAGCTAAATAATTATTGAATATATGATAATTTTTTTAGGAGCAAAAAATAGGACCGAACTGCAAGATGCATTAAATAATATATATCCGATATTAAAGAGTTTTAGAAAACAATAACATTTCTTTACGAAATAATGTAAAATAAAAAGACGTGTAAATATAAAAATTAATTATATAATAGAAAATTGTATTTCCCTATGATAACTGATAATCTTAGAATTTTGTAAAATAAGAGAAGCTCTATCTTGTACTTTTATATATCTTTTGCAATGTATAATTGACAGCATAATTGAAGTATTAATATTTTATATGTATGTTAAGTTTATGATTTTATATTAAAATGTGCTATGTGTGTTGTGCATAATCTATTATAATTATGTTAAAGAATACTTTAGATTTAAGTATAATATAGATTTGTATATATTTATATATTAGGTTGATGCGAAAGTTCTTGTCGATTTTTTGCAATTTTTTTTGTTACAATAAAAACATCGATACAATATACATTAATCGAAACATTTTCCATTGTTTCCTACGATTGTTTTTCCCATTTCATTTTCACAATTCGTCCTCTTCCACAGGGTATCTGGAGCATTTTTTGTCATTAATATCGAAATCATTTGTCGTTAATATCGAAATGTTTTCAAAATCATTTAAACCGATTCGTTCTAATGAATATAATATTTTCACTATACAGCTATAACATTTTCATAATACGTTTCACAAATAATTCTGTGTGCATCAGCACTTTTCTTTTGATGAAAACAAAAGTGACGAATATCTTTTTATCTAGCTCCATTTTTAATCGTACTAAATGTAAGATTATGTTGACTATGACTTACAAATGTTAATGCAGAAACGCCGCCTTACAAAAACCATAAACTGCTTCTGCTTATAAAATCATATTAATATATGTATATAGACATCTATCAGTATCGACAAGAATTTTTGCACCGAACTAATATATTTCTTTGTAAATAAATTTTGCAAATGAAAAACTAATTTACACGAGACATTGTATCTTATTATAATAATTAATACAATTAAATGATTATGATTAAAAGTCACATATACGCTTCTATTTTATTGTTAAAATATATATTTCAGAGAGGTTTTGCATAACGAAAATAAATATTTTCTGGTATATACTATATATTAAAATAAAATATAATTGACAAACAATTATGTACGTAGTGTATACAATTTATATATAATATTTTACTATATCAGAATTATTTTAAATATACATACATCAAAGTCGATATCTATGATAGATTCCTTTTTTAATTTGATGAAAAATTTGAATGTACATATATCTGAATCTGGATATGTAAAGTGTTTAATGGAGTGTTTAATTAGAGAATATCGAGAGTGTTTTATAAATATTGCGAAATGTAGAATTTTGCAAATCTTACGAAACATTCCATGCCTTTTTATAGATTGAATGAATATCACTATGTACGAAAATTGTTCTATAAACTGAATAATCGTAACTGTAGATACTTTGTAATGTTAAAACGTTCACGTATATAATATAAATAATTACACGTATCTAGTAAGATCTCTATTAATGGTTCTATGAAAAAAAGAAATACTTTAATACACCCGCTGATAAACAGCCGTGGTCCATTTAAGAACTTTGTCCGTGCATATCATCAGACTTGGAAACGTTACGTTTCTCAATGTTTGACGCTTTAACGCTGCGTAAATGCGTATGTTTTATTTATTATTATTAGGCGGTGCCTAATTATGCATCTAATAGTCGATATCTGAATAAAAGCCTTTTTTTCGATCAGGTTTAAATCTGGAACTTTAATCAATGAAGTTTATATTATTCTCTCACGTTTGTTTTTTCAATTTCTTCTCAAGTTTATTTCCGCAGTCTTTAATCTATCTATACGTGTATGCCTTTCTTTGCAGCTATCGGCAATTTTTCTCCTTGAAAAAACGGATTTTCTTCCTGAAAAAGATATTATTAACATAATTTTAATTGTATTGTTTTATAGTGCTTAATTTTATTTATGAATTCAAGTTCCTTTCCTTAAAAAAAAAAAAAGAGGCAAAATATAGATTCTTGTAATTTTGACTGGCGAGAGTTAATTGCTAAAAAAATTTATATATAACGACGTATTTCAATCACCTGAAATTGTTCGACAATTTGATTGAGATCAGAATTCGAAATGTGCATGTTCGACAAACTGTTACTATTTTCAGAATCGTTAGAGCACTCTAACATATGTTCCGTGTCGCACATGCAATCCTGCGCGCTTTGATAGTCGCGACTAAACGCCGCCGTATTTTCGAAATTAGTGATACAATTGTTCTCACCTGTAAAAATATAAATAAATTTTCATATGCGTGAAATTATTGTTTTGCAAATTAAAAAAGTAGTATTTAATATTTAATATTATAAGAATAAAAAAATGTATTTCACATATTTTTTCATTGCGCGTAGGAAAGTAAGGCTCATTTAAATATTGGACAACATTATTAAGGCAAGGGGAAAAATACTTGAAATTAAATTAAACACATAGTATAGAGTAAGACAGATTTTATAATGGAAAAATTGTAACGATTTCTCTATCATCTCTCGATTATAGACTAGATTATATACTGTTGAATAAATTTTATTTACTCACTCGTGTATCCGACCGGACAAGGATTCGGAGGAGTGCAGTAAGCCGGTAAAGGATTTTCCGCCTTTTCGTCCTTTAGTCCTTTCAGACCAGATTGAATCCTATGTCTGTTATAGCCCTTGTCGTTATTATTTTTATTATTTTCAAATCGTTGATGGCCCCAGAGCGTGCTATGCTGCAGATATTCCTGATCTCGTATACTCGGATTTGGGTTTGGCGTGTCCATGCTATCGTAATCGGCTGGCAATTCCATGGGCAATTCCTTGGCTTTTTCCTCCTGATATTCCAAGTACGAATCGGACACACTCACGAATTCATTTCCTACCTGATCGATCAATTCTCGCAGAAAGTTGTCGGTCCATAGATCCTCCTCCTGGATACATCCGAATAATGAATTACATGCTCTTTTGACATCCTGCAAAAAATAGATGAATTAAACAGAATAACCAGGAATTTACTTTGTGATCTACTTTACGAATCTTCGAAATCGAGTCTTCGAAATTGAGATTGCTGAATTTTCTATACATTTATCTTTTTTCGTATTTATTTGTTTTAATTCGTACGAAGAATAAACAATATATTATAAATTGAAAAAAATCTTTTAAAGAAATCAATTTTTTTCTTTCACCGTTAAGATGCATTGTTAATATGATGGTTTGTGATGTCAGTATATTTCAAGGAGAAAGAAAATGAGAAATTTTTGAATCAATGATTCCTGATTTCGAAGATTAAATATTCCATTTTGCAGAAAGAAATTCCTCTTAATTCATTTTAATTCATCTAGTTTTTGCACATATAGATTCTGCTGACTCTCATAATTACCTTCATTAAGGGCAAGTAAATGTTTGCCCGTGCAGCAACAGCAATCAAAAGGAGCAGAATGCAGTAGAGCATGATAATCAATGCGTGCATCTGCAGAATAGCATAAAAGATTCTTTTTTTTTTTTAGATGCAATTTATCATTTATTTTTTCAATACAACATCCCAGTAAATAAAATATTAGCAATCTATTAGCAGTTTGCCAGCAGATTCAAGCAGAATGGTGCAGCAGATTGGCATCAGCTACGTCCACAATATTCGTATTCTGCCAACAGAACTTGCCGACGTAATTTTATAGTTGATTGGCTTCCAGTAGAAACCGAGCGGAATTTGCCATTTCGTGATTATTTAAATAATATATTTCATTTAAATAAATTAAAATAATATATTCTATTCGCTCTACGAGTGAGTAAATAATTATTATATTCCATTTACAAAATAGCAGATTTTATTCGATTTCTGCTGATAATCTTTCATATTTTGCTACCAAATTTTGGCATTTTGCCGACAAAATTTATAGCAAATAAATTTAGCAAAATCTATTTTTTATAGATTTAGCTATCTGAGATATCGATCATAATTTGATAATCTTATAAGTTTATTAATATCTTTTATATAAAAAGAGTTCATATATATACATACACACATACACACACAATAATATGTTTCAATAAATGTTTAATAAATTTTTTAATTATTGTTATATATTATAACATTTCTAGTCTAATGACAAGTCAAATAAATTTTTTTAATTAAGATTTTCTTGGAGCGCATTTTTGCAAATCATTTAATTAGAATTCTATTTTAAGAAGCGGTGAAATGTTTTAATTTTTCGCAAGCCTAACGCGTAACTCACCATAATCGATGATAAATGGTACGCGACGGAAAGAACCGACGATGTGGATGTCCTCGAGAAGAGGTGCCACACACCAGTTTTCGCTGCACACACGCTTTCCTTCTTCTCGTCGTCGTCGTCGTCATCGACAGCAGCGGTCGCTGTCGTGACGAGCGCCGTTCGCGGTCCCAGCGAGTACCAGAGTATTGATTTACCTTTTTCCATCGTTTTCCCCTCGTTTACGATCCCAACAACGTACCCGTTCACCCACGAGCTCGATCCTCGTCGACCAACCCACATTCGTAAAATTGAGCCACTATTAAAGGTCATTCGATGGAGCTGCCGTGACCAATATGCGACCAATGTGAAAATGGTAGATAGACAGATAGATGTAGAACAGGGATGAATAAGACCTTTGGTCTTTTCAACTATACCGAAACGTATTGTATTAAATCTTATTCTAAAAAAATGAGTGAAGGTCAGAGTGAATAATCAGAGAAGGAATTGAACGCAGTTTCGTAAAATTTAAACAAACAGCTTTATTAATCGATTAGTCATACAAAAAATCTTTAATCTCTGTAATTATTTCAAAACAACTGAATTGATGTTATTTAATGTAACTAAATTTTGAAGATAAATTTAAGAAGTACAATGATCGTTTAATTGCACTAACTATTCTTTCGCCACTTTCTTTTATTAGTATTATTTAACATTGTTTGAATTTGCACGCATTTAAAAAATGCATTTAATTTTACAATTTAAACAATAATCTTTGTAAATTTTTTTAACGCAGAATTAGCCAGTTACTTTAATTAATTGTATATTGGTTATTTGCTTATCTAAATTGCATTTATAAATAACGGTTACCTGCAAATGATTTGTGTGCAGGACACTTCGTTTGGATAACGATATTAAAGCCAGCTCGTATATCTTAAAGTCCTGTCGGGAAGCTATAAACTAAGTATCTAAAATAAGAAGTCATTTTGTTTTGCGGACATGAAGAGCGAGACTTAATATTATACAAATGTAATTTCTTTTTGCAATGATGTCCTTCAAGAAACGAATAATTTTATTTTTCTCACCATAATACATTGCTTTCACACGAATATACATATTAATATTATCATAGTATTATTATGCAAGATAAAAAGTATTTTATTTTTTAACTTATACGTTATATTAAAATTCATTTATAAAGAAAAATTCATATAAAAAAAAATAATAATTAATAAAGTTTATAAAATATTTTAGTTCCTACTACTTTTGCTACTTCTTTTCTACAATCTATCATTTTATAAGTATTTCGCAATATTTTTTCGCGAGATGCGCATAAAATTGAGGGACAAAAATTTCGAATTTGATAAAAGCTCGACGAAGAAGCATAGTGGTGGTTGTTTGTCAAACCAGCACTTTCATTAAGCGTACCAGTTACAGGAGGGTTAAAATAGAAAGTGTAGTGGCGTAGGGATGAAAGATCAAAAGATTCTTCCCCCTTGTTACAGTCGCCTATAAACGTCCATTAGTTGTTGTCGCGCATTGCGTTTTAGCAACTCAATTTACAGAATCAAATTCTCGTTTCGTCTTCATCTCACTACGCCAAGATTGATTATGTTTATCACGTTTATTATTCTTTAACACGTAATCAGTTGTAAGATAATATCCCGTTTGGAAAATTACGCAAGAGGATATACAGAATCAATCTTTATTTTATTTATTTTTATTGTTCGAAAAAGAACATATTTCTTCTTTATACAAAATTATTTGAAATAAAGTGTGCAAATACTTTTTTACTATATAAAAAATACTTTTTAATTTTGATGACGATTTTCTGTACATAGTTAATAATTATAAAAGCAGGATTAATTTTTTTTCGAATTTTTTGATAGTTTAATTTTTTGTATTATTGAATGTGCGTGCGTGCGTGCGTGCGCGCATGTGTGTGTGTGTGTGTGTGTGTGTGTGTGTGTGTGTGTGTGTGTGTGTGTGTGCGTGTGTGTTTCTTCAAGTTTATATAACATAATATCATTTAGCGATGCAAATATACTGCAGCAATTTGACATGTCCCAAGGGAAGGAGCATCAGAACATTCAGAACATTTTCGTAGTGATTTTCCAGCACTGCAGCACTCGTTCGGCTTGTCGTGTGATCATCCATTCGGATAAAAGTCATCGTGTCGGCTTCCGATGCCAAAGATTCCTTTGCGTTAACGATTACATTCGCATTAGACAGCATCCATTCGATGTAAACCATTCAGAGAATACTTACTATCTATCCGGTATCTATCGATAGATCAAGTTACATATATTTTTTTTTACATAATATATGCGCTCTATACGCATCACGAAATTGATAACGTAACCAGAAGCAAAATTGTGTGAAATGACCAACTATGCTTATCGTTACTACGATATTTTACGCTTAATGTACGTTCGATCAATGCTTCGAAAATACCTTTATATATCCGATAGATGGTTTTGATGATCTTTGGATATATTGCGCGATATTTAGATTTCCGGATATATTCCGATATTATTATTGTTTGCGACAATCGCGATAGTAAATTGATGTAATTTTATATATCTCGAGTAATTAGCTTGACAATACAGCACACACGTCAATTTATTATATTTACACTAATTTTTAAAATAATCTACTATTAATAATCTAACTATTAATAATCAGAATGATGACTGGAAAAGGAATATATAAACCATTGCTGCTTTGAGAAAAGAGTTATAATAATTACAATCATAAAAAAATATTTATCAGTTCATCAAGCCATTAATGAAGTCGTATATTTAATTAACTTGATGTAAAGATGTACTTTTAAACGACAGTTTGTTTATAATTATATAAATTATATCAGTTATATTAAGAGCTATATAAGAATGATACAAAAAAATGGTATCATTTTTATATAAATAAATAAACAAATGAGTAAAAAGATAGATTGTACAAATATTATATTATTAATAAATATTGTGTTATATATATATATATATATATATATATATAAGAATTAAGTGCTATTAATAAAATAAACCAGTTTTGCTGAGAGCCAGCAGAAAGGATGAATGTTTCGGGATGTCTCAGGATTCTGTCGGCGATATGCGTATGAAGTCAGCGTGGGTTTGTTACGCTCTGTGTCTCGGCGTCACAAGTATTGATCCCCATGGAGAGCCACTACGTGAATGGGTTATGTCTGTCTCGTACTATTCCGCAAAATTTCATACGATCTTCTCTTTGTCACACACATTTACCATCTCCTCGTGATCTCGATCTCCCTCTTAGCTAAGAGCTTTTTGTATTTCGCTGCTCGTCACGACACGATATCCACCCCCGCGTATTACATTGCTGCGGTATCACGCATGACGCAGGCACTGTACTTATTTGTTATACTACAGATGTTGGTTGCGTACAAATTACTTTTTTTATTATACGTGTGTATCGAAGAATAATACAGACACATTTTTGACAAAGAATATGGTACAATTTTTTACAATTAGAAGATAATATCTATTTTTCTTCTTGTAAAAAAGTCGTGCTCGCGCGTCAAGATATAAATAACTTTATAGTTATTTATATCTTGACTTATCACATAAAAGGGAAAAGAGATTTTATAACTTCAAAAGTTAATTTAATTTTTTACATTATATCTCTGCAATATATAAGATCTTATTGATATTTTTGCTTCTTAATGTAAGTCGAAAAAATTTCAATTTTTCAATGATATCTTTATTTTCCAAAGTCAAATCTTTTAATCATTTTAACCAAAGACATACAGTTTAGCTATAACATTTAAATTAAGCAATAAATTAAGTTGATGTTATTTTGCATAATTTTTTTTGCTCTTTACGTATCTTTCTATCTTAAAGGTTTCACGTATGTTGTCGCTCTTAATGATTAGCGCATTAGCATATCTAGCGAGGCCTGCATTTTGGTGGCGCAATGGTATGAGGTAATGAAGTTAAGTAGTTTAACTGAAAGCAGTACACAATATAAATTGTCTCGTATAATTGGATAACGCCAGATATAGATGCGCAATTATCTAACGTTATAAGCGTATCTACAAACCGGCATCATTAATGGTATAAATAAATAAATAAATGCGAAGTACCTCGCTTATTAGGCAAGAAAGAATTCAATGAACATCAGTCGTATATTTTCATGGATATAAAGGCCGTGAATATAGGAGAAAACAATTTAATTAACTAATTTAGTTTTTAATTGAATCCATCTTCAAGAAGAAAAATAATATTGACAGTGCATTTTTTTAGGTTGTACAATATTGTACGTTGTTAAATATCCGGAATGTTTAAATAGATTGTTTGATACGTATAAAATTGTTATATAATTTTCAAATATATTTTAATCATATTTTTCTCTTTCTCTTTCTTTTTTAAATTAATGTTATTATGACAGAAAATCCCTTGTACATGTTTAGAAAATGAACGAGCAGGCATTATCGGTAATAAAAGAAATGTTATATATATTTCTTTGTTTTAAATTATTTAATTTATATATATTTATTAAATATGTATAAAATAATATATATAAATATAATTAGTATAACAAAATATAAATGCAATATAAAATATAATATTTTATTTATGTAAAATTGTAAAAAAATGATACTTGCTATATAAGTAACACAATTTATCATTGTAAAAAATATAATTATCTTGTTCATAACGTTTCGTCCATATTTTAGATAAATCCATGTAATTGTGCGAGCCAAGACATAATATTCGATCTAGAGAAATATGGTCTTTATTTTGACAAGATTCGAGCATTCTTTGTGCCTAGTCTAGAGTATAAAATTCAGTCCTTGTTGGAGGAATTCGTGTATAGCACAAATTCTCGATGGGCTAAACTATTTCCATGTTTCAAGAAATTCGTTGACGCAATAATTATGTGGAAAGAATCTCTGAACAGAGTTGCAGAATACGATATCAGTATGATGGAAGAAATAATGAGAAATACCATCAAACGCATAATAAAGGACGATCTAATCATCTGCTTTCTGGATTCTGTCATTTTGCATCATAGATTGAATAAAGTTTGCCGTGAGCTAGATGCATTGGGCATCAAAGTCAATATTTTACAAAACTTGAATGTATGGAACTTTGTTAATGAGCGAGACTATTTGCTGGATCACAGTTGCTTCATGTATGTTATATTATACGAGAGAAATATTTTTTATCAAAAATTTAAATGCCAAGTATCGGCAGTTGAATAATTATTTATCAAAGTCCTAATTTTGATGAAAGATTATTCCCTTATTAAATGTTTATTGCGAATACTTTATTTATCACATAAAATTACACTAAATCTTATTTAATAGGAATTTCAATACTATGTTAGATTGTAATATGAATTTAAACACGGTGCCTTGCAATTCAAGAAGATCAAGCAAGTATAAAAAGGTTATGAAACCGTTAACAAAAAACGCTTATAGAAATACCAAGCACATGCGACTAACAACGTCAGAATATCAAGAGCATCGAATTCTTGATTTAAATCGAAATTTTCAACAAAAAAAAGATAATTTAAATCATTATTCTACTTGCCTAGTAACTGAATCTAATAAAATAAACAAATCTTTTAATGAGAAATCTTGCAATACCGAATCAAAGAAGGTACAGAATAATTTGAAATTGAAGATAATTGTTCATAAGATATATTTAGAAGATTATAAATATTCTATATTCTCGAGCTCTAATATCAGTCGCTTATCCTTACCTTGTAAGTCAAGCAATTTAATTAAACGAATTTTTGAAGCTGATCCATCTTTAATTGAATCTTGCTTAATAGTGATGAAGCGAAAGTTTCAAGATAGCATGTACAATGTTTGCTCCTGTCTCAATAGCATTCTTGAAAAATTAAATATTAAGCTGACAAAAGCATTATGTCTCAATTGCGAAATATATCCTGGATATATCAGTTTCAAGTTAAAAGCCAACAATATTAAAAAATATCTTTTCGTCGCGAGAGTATCGATTTGTCAGAATGTCCTTAAATATACGATTCAACAAAATTTCTCTATTTTGTCCTCTAATTCAAAATTAAGTACTCAAATCAACGAATCAAAATATTTCGAACAATGTAAAGACAATGGTACAAATTTTAATGATACACTTGCGTATGTTGAAGATGAAAAATTCGACACACACTATTCACCATTGGATGGAAGCTTCATAAAAGACGTGGCGATAGATATGTCGCCTAAAAGTGAAGCAGAAAATAGTAATGAAAAAAAGACATGCATAATTACTGAGAATGTTTCGAAATATATTCAAAACCTTGACTTCTCTTGTAACAATTCTCAAAAATCTCTCAAAAATATTAGCAAAGAAATATCTAATACGACAAGTGTCGATAATTGCGAAGAAAGAAATAGAAAATATTGTAAAGTTTTGAATTCAATAGAAATTAATTGTGACGAATATGACAATGTGGAAAAATGTAGAAAAAAGGTTCTTGATTCAAATAATTCAATCATAAAGAATGACAAGCAATTAGTAAATAACGCAAATTGTACGTGTTCATCATATAACTTTATCGAAACGAGCAATGAAATTGAAGACATTTTTAGTAACAAAGATTTGGACAGTTTTTCACAAACCACAGACACTTATGAACACAATTGGACTTGCTTGTCGAATAAAAAATCAAATCTAGAAAATGAAGTTTGTAATACTAACAGATGTAGTATTACATCATTTGTACAAAATTCCGAGTATGATAAACAATTAGTAGAATTAAACTGTAATTGTTTCTCGAACAATAATATCAATACGATCGATAAGCAATTCGATACGCAAGAAAATGATAGCTCATTAAATTCGGCGAAAGTAGAAATTGGATGTAATTCATGTTCTTGTCGATGCGATGATATCATAGACATCATAGTTATTGATGATATTGCTAAAAAAAATATTGTTTGTGTTTTTGAAACATCTCAAAATAATTTTGATGCAGTAAAAGCTCGAAACACAAAGTATTCTAAGACGATGCAGATATCATCTAACAGAAACAACAATTTGTTAAGTACAGTTCAAATGCCTAGATCGAAGATATTATCGAAAGAAATTAACATGAGTACGTGTTATCCACGAACAGTTTGGTTAACATCTGAAGATGATAAAAATATATCCACTGTCACGGAAACAAGCAATGGATGTAATGAAATAGCAAATTTTTCTACCCAAACTTCAATTGTTTCCAAGAAAGGAAATAAAATTCTTTCTGATATAAATAAGGAAATTTTAGATGTGGAAGATGGAACACAAGATTTTATTACGTCACCAGAAAGATTTTCCACGTCGAAAGGAAGATTTCGATCCAGCGGAGATTCAAGAAGTTTCGATATTTCGACAGAAGAATATCTACGCGCGGAAAATCACTCGACGTATGTGACATCCAATGCCTCGCTATATTGTCGTTCGTTCGCAACGACAAGTGAATTCGCGATGAGCGACAGGCGAGATGACTTCCAAAAGTTGAAGTTTCACGAACGTGAATGCGTGAGATCACGAAACGGTATTCATAACGTAACTTCAACGATCAAACACACAACAGCATTTCGTAAATATCTAAATGATCCTGCGAAAATACGACCACAAATGATACTCGCGATGACAAAGTTTTGCAATTCCATCGACAAAATAAAGCGTCTGATTCGTACAAAACTGGGAAAGACATTGTTTAACAACAAAATAAGCAATAATAATAAGATGACTAAACCTTTTTGGGGAAATAAAGAATCTTCTGAAGATACTAGAAGAAAAAAGACAAGTGGCGAATATATAAGACAGGTATATACTTCTTGTTAAAGTATTTTATTTATAAAAAATTGAAAATTTAATACTCTTTTATATTAATGTTTGAGTTTAATATTTTTAAATTGTTTTTATTTTTGGCTACAGAAATAAATTAAAAATCTACAATTCCTAATTTTTAAAATAGGCTTTTCTTCAATTTATTTATTTTTTGTACAGAGTTACAGTATAACTTCATCCTCGACTTGTGATTGCCGCAGACAAAGCTATACTACATCTTCTCGCGAATCTTCAAATGTGATTTTATCAATCCATAGAACAAAGGGAAAGAAATGTGAAGAAAATATAAAATTTCAAAATCATAGATTGGTCGATGATAACAAAAGCTTGTTAAGCTTCCGTTCGATCAAAACTTCTCCATGGTCTTATGCTTTGTTAACTTCTGCAACCGAAGACATAAAAAAGCAAAAATTGAATAGAAACAATCGGCCACGACATGATAGAAGGAAAAGAAATGATAACATTATAAATTACAATAGATATTCTCGATGCGACTTAAAAAATGTAAAAACAGATATAACGATTTCTTCGCAATCGACCGAAGTATCTCTCACAGAGAATGATTTGAAATATTTTGGACATTACACATGTAAACAGCAAGAAGAGACATGTGCTAATAAGCATATCTATAAGGAAATGCATAACCAAGATCATCATGAAAATGAGCAAGTGTGGCATGAATATGGACAATGTGAGAATAAAAATAAATATCGAAATGTACCAATTAAATCTTCTAATGTTAATAGCAATGAATTTTTTAAAACATTATCACATACTTGGAGAAGAAACGCAAGAAATATACATAAACAATTTTACGATATATCAGAACTAAGAAATGTAAAGAGATTTGCAAGGAAGAATCAAATATTTGAGAAAGATATGTCGGACCGTTTCGATGATAGTGTACGGTCTAATGATAATCTACGCAAGAGACACATTTTTGCGATTTTAATCAATGCCTGTAACAATTACATAGACGATCTCGATATAGACTTTAAGTTGAGATTGCTGCGATATATAGAATTATGCAAAAGCATCAAACGTTCATTGAGGATGTTACAGCCGAACGAAATTAGCATGGCATCAATGTTCGATAGTGATTTATGAAAAAATTTGATTCATTATGATGTTGTCTCACATCAATATCGTCACGAAATTAAAAAATAATATCGTTGATATGTCGCATAATTTTCGATGTTGATAGCATTCTGTATCCAATGTTAAAATTATTGAAATTTTTTTAATTTGATGTCTCCTTCTATGAATTTATTTTTATATAAATCGGAATTGATATCATAATAATAAGTGAAGAAATATTAAGTGTACTAAAAATGCATTAATGTATATGCTAAAACAAAAATATTATGTAACGATTACAAAATATGAAAAATTGTCTAATGCTGATTTTATGACGAAAATATTTGATATTGTAATTTACTTGTATCTTGTAACGTGGCAATGATGACGAGATACATTGCTCAAGATCTTAAATAAAAAGTTTGTATCATTAATTATTTTGTAAATTTTACAAAAAAATTATACAAAATAATTGAAATCAGAGGCTGGATTGAAAGAGTATATCTCTCTCTTTCTCTCTCTCTCTCTCTCTCTCTCTCTCTCTCTCTCTCTCTCTCTCTCTTTCTCTCAGAAATTGTAAATAAAAATCATGGATTCTTACCTTGTAAAGAGAATACGAAAATAATCATTTTTTTCTTGTTAGAATCGCCACAATGAGCTTGCCGTCAAATCAATTCTTCTTTATGGATTAAGCTGTATTCCCGCAAGCATTCGTTGACACGTCAGAATGATAATGAAATCCAAGTTATTTAGGGCGTTCGATTTCGAAGAGAAGATAAAGTATTGTACCAACCATTGAGAACAGCAGCATCCATCCCTCCAGGCAGATCGATATTTCCTGGCAACCACCGGAAAGGGTGTCTACCCCCAATCGTTCTCTGTTTGTAACAATGCGAGTTGGCCGAATCTGAAGGAGGATTTTTCGGCTATCGAATCCTCAAAGGAAAATTCATTTTTTAATTGTTAATATCTCATCATAAAAGATTTAATTAAAGATAGCTGAAATCTTAGATATTACCATTTCAATCTCAATTTTTAAGTCAGATATTTAAACAGATATTTAAATTGATATTTATGCTGATAAAATTCTGAAAATTTTCGTCATTTATCTCAATCAGTTGATATGATTGAGTTATTATTGATTTGAAAAATTTGTATTTTAGAGCTGCTTTTTCAAGTTTTATTTGCATGATGATTTTAAATGAATTAAAGAGAGAAAAAACATATCGCAAAAACTCCAATTTTATTATGTAATTGTATCTCAAATATTTAATTAGTAAGAAAATCTTTGATCATTTGTAATTCGAAAATTTAACGATAAAGTCGAGTCCATGTTATAATTAAGGAATCTAAAATTAAAATTATAGACTTTCAGGATGTTAATTTTAATGTAGTTAAGTTTATAAATATTATTTTTTACTTAATTTTTTAAAATTATTTTCTACTTTAAAACAATTATAAATGTGTTTTGAATTTTTTAAATAGACGACAAAATTTATTAATAATAGAAATATGATAAGGTAAGAATTTATTCTCATCTCTCGCATATTAAGAAATCTGTTGGGAAACTAGATCCGACTAATCGCTTTACTCAGATATCAGTCCTTCAGGGGGTTGAACAATTCCCTAAATAACATAGCAAAATCCCGGCATACCGATAATGCGTATGTTATCCAGTTAATACATCAACCTTAACATCGTTACGATCGTTCTTTTTCTGTGCGTGTCGTTTTGTTGTTGCAAAACTTTCGGCCGGGGGTGCATAGAAAGCTCCGCCTGGGGTCGATCTAAAGGGGGTTGTAATCGCTGGTGATTGGCTAGTGATATCGATGCGTCGTTCCCGACAAACCAATGGCATCACTGCGTCGAGATGCGCTGACGCCGTGGCCAGAAGTCAACTTCGTTGCCGCCGCGGTCGCTGCCGCCGCCGTCGACGACGACGACGACGACGACGTCAGGCGACGTCGACGACGTTCTCCGTCGCGTACCCCGCGCTACCGTTACCCACTCCGCTCATAACTGTATCTGGACTTAATTATTGGTGAGTTCCGCGAATTTTCTTGATTGTTTTCGGTGTTCACCCTTTGATATTTTATTTAAGTATGAAAAATCGCGAATTATGATTCCATTTTGCTTGCAAGCGAAATCGGAGACAATCCTCTTGTGCAATCCTGTCTTTTCAGAATAGAATAAAATTTAAAATTCTCTACCAAATGGTGATGAAATCGTTTATTTATTAGTGATGAAATTGATTGTGAGATTTTGGTATTAGTGAAGTGATAATATTATTTGTTTAATTTCAAGACAAAGATTTATACTTAATTTTTTCAATTCTTGTCTACAGAGATTTTTAATTTGAACTAGAATTGAGAAAGAAATTCTATCAGATTTTGGAATAAAATACAATAAAAAAGTGATAACAAAATCGTTTATTTTTTATTTGATCGTTTTCTAACGATGAGATAATCGAAATTTTCCTTATTACATTTTGTTTTGACTAAAAATCTTTTATTTTAAGAGTTCAGCATAAATGAAAATACAAAATGGTGATTTTATTTGTAAAATTTTTAGAGCGATTCAAGCATACAAAAAATATCTGATTCTTTTATGTTCTCTTTTGTGAAATTAGTGTCTGGCATTCCAATAGTGCCGATTGTGAAGTTATGGTGCTCATTGATCTGGTTGTGAATAATGCTTCTGATGTTTTCTATATTATCAAAATGAATTCATTTAGACTTAGTTTGTGCACGAGTGCCCAAGGCTGTGAGATGTTGTCGGTGCTGGTTTGCCCTATTCTTACATCGATTAACTGCAAATTGAATTTTCATTTTAATTAAAAGTCTCTTTGTATATACATATATATATATATATATATGTGTGTGTGTGTGTGTGTGTGTGTGTGTGTGTGTGTGTGTGTG
>JANQDE010000037.1:1480349-1503544 GCA_037157785.1 Cephalotes varians | reverse complement strand
TGCGTGCGTGCGTGCGTGCGTGCGTGCGTGCGTGCGTGCGTGCGTGCGTGTGTGTGTGTGTGTGTGTGTGTGTGTGTGTGTGTGTAGCAGATCTTTTTTTGAAAGACGATGTAAATGGCCGAGATATGGCAAGAACAATTATTTCTAAAAATATTAAAAACGTTAAATTATTTATAAAATAATTAATTTTACTATTAATTTTTGGAAAATATCTTTATTAAATGTGTGCAAAAGTTTGTCCTTTTTTAGCACTCTGGTATAATTATTTAAACTTCAAATATATTCCTGCTCTTTTGCGTTTTTTGAAGAGTTGATCTCAAAGTTTGTACAACGTCATTTATTATTATTAACATAATTTTATAAAATCTTGTAAGATAAATGAGCACAATAAGCAATGAGAAAAGCTATATATTCGATACTGCATGCAGTATAAGTTTACAACAAGAAAAAAACGTTAAAACGAATCATTTGTTCTTAGTGTTAGTGAAGGTGTTGAGTCCCACAATATTCGCAAACCTATCTTGATTTCGATAATTTAAAATCGGTGATTTTGATGTCAGTAACCGCACTCTGGAATACCGCAAAAATTAAAGGCCGATGATTAGTGAATGAAAATTTGTCACAGATGCAAGAAGAACTTGCGGAGCAATTGGAACAGTTTCAAGACAATTGCATAAAATGGGAAAAATACAGAAGCTCGAAAAATGGGTATCACATGAATTCTTCAACAGCATTACCGTCTCGACACATGCATTTCATTGTTTGCTAGACAATCAACGTAGGAAGAATTTTTTGTGAAAAATTGTTACCGGTGACGAAAAGTAGATTATGTACGACAATCCTAAAATTTACAAATTTATGATAGATCCTGGCCAACCATTAACGTCAACGGCAAAACCAAACATCCATGCTAAAAAAGTCCTTCTATGCATCTGCTGGGACATGAAGGGTGTTTTAGAACCAGGTTTCTTCGACCAGGTGAAACAGTTACTGCCAAGTGTTATAGTCGTAAATTGAATAATTTGACCGACAAAATCGAATAGAAAAGATCATTTACTAAACAAGGAAGCCGGAAGGCTCATTTTGCTGCACGACAACGCCAGACTGCATGTTGCTTTTCATACTCAGCAAACCATTTTTAAATTAGCTCTTAGGACTCTCAATTCTCCCGCATGCGGCATATTCATTCGATTTGGTGCCGTCAGATTGTCATTTATTCCGATCGATGCATCGATTCTTTAATCTAATTCTTCTGGACAGCGCTTTTAAAATGTGATTAAAATACAAAAACGAATCGACAATTTTATTGTCTCTAAACCATTGTCTTTTTTTCGCAAAGAAATCCAAAATTTAATCGAGAGAGGTGACAAAAAGTATTAGAAAACAAGAGTAAATATTTTGATAACTGCATATAATTAGCCACTTAAAGCAAAAATGTACGAAAAAGACTAAAATACTTTTGCACACATCAATAAATTTATGTTCGATAGCATTTAAATTTATCTAAATTATCTAATACTTTTATTTCACAATTTTTTAACATATTTTATTTATAAAATTATGCAATGTACGAACGTATTATATATATTTTGAATTTTGTATAAAATAACTTGTATTATATTTGTTACTATTAGGGGCTGCCAAATAACATCGCGATCGTACAAAATCACGAAGCAACCCCAATAATTGAAAAATGTCCGGATTCGCAGCGGCGGGTCTCGTAGCCTTCGATTCCTTCAAGACGAAAGCGTCACAGAAATTATCCGGGTAACATATTGCGCATATTAATATATTAAACATATTTATAGAACATGCTAGTATTTATATGTAATATTTTTGTGTGTTTGATTATGTCATAATTTTAATTAAAGAAAAAGATTATTTCAAGAAAATAGATAAAAATGATTAAAAATTCACTACTCAAATGTGAGAAGATAATTTGTTAAGATGATGTCAATTCTCTGTAGATTCAGAAAAGGTACCGCTGGTTACGAGGAGTTTGAAACTTCTTGCGAGGGTAGCAAAGACAACAAAGGATTCGAGGATGAAAGAGGATACAGCACGCAACCTTCGTTCGAGTCACTTCCAGAGCCAGAGAGACCACCATTGCGGCATATCGATACTTATTGTATGCCAGAATGTCCATGTCTTTCAAAGAGATATACCATCGCAACTCTAGCTTGTATAGGTAAAAATGGATAATAAATTAGAAGACAATTTTATTTTTTCAACTTTATGTTGTTTGCTACTGTATTTTATATCTATTATATCCCTATAAAACATTTATCTTTTGCAATAAAATAAAAATTCTTTTAATAAAGCATATGGATAGTCTTTCATGATCTTGTGAAACAGAAGAAAATATTATATCATCATAAATAAAAGTAAAATTTTCTTTTTATTATTCAAATTAATTATATTTTTTAGGATTTATTATTTCGTTTGGCATGAGATGTAACATGGGTATGGCCAAGCTAGTCATGAAAAACAGTACGGAAGGCGAAAATAACACTATCAAGTTCAACTGGACGGTAGGCATGGAAAGCGCCCTTGATTCATCATTCTTCTGGGGTTACCTGGTAACGCAAGTACCCGGCGGCTTCCTCGCGTCGTTATATCCTGCTAACAAGATATTTGGCACAGCCATCGCGATATCTTCCTTTTTGAACTTGTTGGTACCCGGTGCGTTGAAGGTGGATCCTATCGTTGACATGGGTGTGCAAGTATTGAAAGGACTGGTCGAGGTAAATAAAGAGTTGAAAAAAATTGAACAAAGTTAAAGAATAAAGTTAGAACATGCTACATAGATGTATATATATTTGTAAAAATATTCTTCTATGAAAAGTTTATTTTATGCAATTCTTTTAATCATAATATTATATCTAGCATAATATTATATCTAGCTGATTAAAATATCTATTATATCTAGCTTCATTCTCCAATTAATATTTAACCCTTTGCACTCGAGGCCGTTTTCGCGCGGACTAATTAGCAACTCGAAATGTTTTGTAGCGCTTTTGGTGAATTTCTTACCTCTAACTTAAAATGATTACACACACAAATTAACGCATAAAACTTTTATAATCATGTGGTGAGCGAGAGTCACCTCTCGAGTGCAAAGGGTTAAATCTTGATTAATTAAAGAAGGTTGAAGGCAAACTGTTTTATTCAATTAAGCTTAAAATGAGATATAATAATTTATAAAATTAAAATTACGATTAATTACTGAGACAGATAAAAGTCATATAAATATTTTTATTTCTCTGTCGACAATATTCTAATCATTTTGTTGTATCAATAGTAATTGAGTTTTTTGCAGGGTGTCACGTATCCAGCATGTCATGGTATTTGGAAATACTGGGCACCACCTTTAGAGAGATCGCGTTTGGCCACATTAGCGTTTTGTGGATCATACGCGGCAATGGTGATAGGTATGCCGCTTTCTGGATACCTGAGTTTCTGGTTTGGCTGGACGGCATCATTTTATTTCTATGGTAAAGATATCTTTTGTACATGATCTCAATCGTGAGCAAACATAAAGAAAGAAATATTTATGCTCGTAACAAATTACTATATGAATAGCACAGAAAGCTTTATTAAGAATATTTTATTTTATTATGATTTATAATATAAATTATTTTGGTATAGTAACAAATTGAATCTTGTTTGTCCCAGCAGAAAATATAATTGCTAGAAATAGTCTAATCTGATTTAGAAGCAAACACATTTTTCTACAAATTTGCTCAACTTATTCACATTTGCTTTATTTTGTCAACAAAGAGATTATATAGACACATTATGTTCTAATGATTATAACGATCATTTAATTATTTTCACATTGAATATGTAATAGTAACGACAGTAAAATTTCTTTATTCTCTGTAATAACAAAACAAAATATTACGTTGATAAATGTAATTTTTAACGATAAATTGTAGGCATTTGCGGATTGATTTGGTATGGATTCTGGTTGTGGTTGACCTTCGAAAAACCGTCGAAACATCCTTGTATCTCGGCTCGCGAGTTACGTTACATCGAGGATTCGCTCGGACAAGGACAAACGCAAGCCCCTGTGCCCACGCTAGCGACGACTCCCTGGCGCAAGTTTCTCACCTCGATGCCCGTATATGCCATAATTGTCGCTAATTTTTGTAGATCGTGGAACTTCTATCTGCTAGTACTCTTTCAACCGCGCTTCATGCACGAGTCTTTTGGCATGCCGCTTGTCGAGGTAAATATAGTATAATAATAATATAATTTCTCGATAAAATAATGATAAGTAAAAAATTTTATATAATATATCACGTTATCGTATAAAATTTAGAAACAATGCGCTACTTTACAATTTGATTGTATAAAATACTTTTTGTCTCTTTTATCTTCATTTCGACAGACCGGAGTGATTGGGTCGCTCCCGCACTTGCTAATGACAATGATTGTACCTTGCGGCGGTTTGCTGGCGGATTATCTTCGTAAACGTGGTATCATGACAACGACAAATGTCAGGAAGGTTTTCAACTGCGGTGGTTTCGGTATGGAAGCACTCTTTTTCCTGGTGGTGGCCCATGCGACGACATCCAAAAACGGAACCGCGGCTACGGTCGCTCTCGCGATTGGCGTCGCGTGCAGCGGTTTTGCCATCTCTGGTTTCAATGTCAATCATCTGGACATCGCACCAAGATACGCCAGTATCTTAATGGGCATGTCCAACGGGATTGGCACCATCGCTGGTCTGTTGGTTCCTTTTTTTGTGGATAACATCACGGAGAAAAAGGTGACAAAGAATCTTCTTCTTCAAGCATATTTTCTAGAATTTAATAGTATAAATTAAAATTAGTATATAAATTTAAAAAATTCTGTACAGGATCCACACAGTTGGCGGAATGTTTTCATAATAGCTGCATGTGTTCACATTTTTGGAGTGACTTTCTATGCTATTTTCTGCTCCGGCGAGTTGCAACCATGGGCTGATCCCACTTTGGAAGAACAAAAGAGCTGGAATCCCATGGACGAATTCGGCCAGACAAAACCGCCTGTTCCACCTCTACCAAAAACTATGCAATCCGAATTCATAGTAAGTATGTTCAAATTATTGGTAACTATTTATTGTAAATATTATTTTGTCGCAAATTCGTTTAAATCATTGCTGTTTTATGTTTAAATAAACATCAAAATTGTTACACATACTTGTAAATTGTTATGCTTGTACATTTTTTAATGCATTGTGGAATACAATGTAAGACAATTAATATGATAACTAATATCTATTTGAGGTTCGAAAAATTTTTAAATATTCTGTTAAAACAGAATATTTATTATATTTTTGCAATAAAAATAATATTCAAAAAATAACCATTTTTTTCCAGAAACAACCATCCCGGGACGAAAGCGTTACTGACTGGAATACTTATGAGCAACCACCGACTGAACATCATCTATATACACGACACGACAGTAAGACTCCTGTCATAAATTACGGCTCGACAGAAACCAACAGCAACAATCCATTTCATTCGACGAATCCATTCGCCAGCGATGTTAACGCTTCTTTCGTGCAACCACCGGCAACGGACGATTACTCGCATGACATCGTGCATGATCAACAATGGAATTGAGAATAGTCGATCAACGGATAAAATAATTGGATACGAGAAAAGCAGACTGCTTCTCTGAGGTTGTAGATCACTTGCATCGTTAGTTAATCTTATCGCTATCAATCTTATGCTGGACATACTTATCCTCAGACATGCCGCATTTTCATTAACAAAGAAGAATTGAAGCTAGCAAAGATCAAATTTCACGATTACGCAAATAATTTCGTTCCTCTTGAAAAAATTAATTAAAATAATTTATCTTTATTAAAAAAAAATACTTTAAAAAAAATTAATGACAATTTAATTTCTCTAATAATATCTTTTGGAATAATATATTAAATTTATATATTAAATTCGACATCATCTCGTTTTGTTTTATCTTTTTGAGTCAAAAGAAATAATTATTTTGCTATAACCTCATAAATTTATGACATTTTGGAAAAAATATTATTAAAATATTATTAACTGTAACTTAATAAAAATTAGAAATTATTTTTAATGTTAATATTAATAGAATTGTTTATTATTAATTAAATCTCTAATTGTGGCATGTTTGAAGGCCATACTTGTAAATAAGATTTCAAATAGCAACGATTAGGATTTTACAAAATCATTTTACAAAATACAGATCAAATGTTGAAAATATATTTTTAAGTTTTGTGTGCAAAACTTTCAGTAAATATCAAAAAAGGGGAAAGAAGATACGATTTTTCTGTTGAGCGTAATACCTAAGAGTGCAGAGAATGGCGCTGTGAATGGCCACACAACGTTAACTCGAAATGATGCGAGAGATCTAAAAAGAGATCTCTCACTATATTATTAAATTAGTGAGATTGATCGACATGAATCACTATTTATTTATTTTGTCAAAGATACGCATTCGTGATACTGCTTACAGCGGTGTATGATAAACGACAGAAAGTAAATATGTACTCCGTCATTTAAAAAAACGACAATAAGTTACTTGTTGCAAATGTGATTAAAATGAATCTAAAAATCGTTTTTCAGGTTTAAAAAATTCAACCAGGAAAACTTCCTAGTTTTCTTTATTTATCTTCGTATTTTTACTCTTGAAAGAGAAACAGTTAATCAAATAAGACACTTGCACAGGAAAATACGTTTTACGTACAATTAGCAAAAATGTAATTAACCACGTTTGAATTTGTATTTTAAAATATTTAGAAACTCTTCTGAAGCGTTAAGTCAAGTTTTGTACAAATTACAACGCGATAATGAACTGTTTTAACTCTTTCTATGGGATATTACAAAAAGAATATTCTCTTAATTTATAAGAAGATCAGAACATAAATAGTCTCTAAGAAATTCTCTTTTTATAAAATTTTGAAATTTTTTCAGTAAGATATATATCATATTCGCGTGCAATATTGACAGTATTGATTTCTTCTATAAAAAAGTATTAATCGCAATATGTTACTTATCACAGCGACGAGATCCACGTATGTCCTAAAGCGACAATAATTCAAACCTTCACGAGACAATAATTCTCTCAATAGATAATAATTAAGGGCAAGGTTTGAAGAAATGGTAATCGTAAGAGATCTCGGTACGCGCAACATAGCTCAATCGCTGAAACTTTTAGGTATTTCCAATTCATGCATTTTTAATTATTTATGCAAAATAATAGAAACATAGCAATAAAGGAGGAAATTTATGGATTATTATATGAATATAACGAAAATGACATAAATAGCTTATTGAAAGTGAAAGTGAAATTGTACACAAAGATATGCAACATCTTTACGCACATTCAAATACAGTACAACACAATCCATCATAATGACGATATCCAAACGTAGATATTCGGAAAATATTTTTAAAATTCTTTAAATAGAAATTTTTGCGTGAATTTTCTTAATATTCAAGATAAATTCAAAAACATTCGCGTAACGACTTAACTTGAAACGTATGAAAGTTTCGTAAGAAAGTAACAAAATGAAAGTATGATAGCATGATATCATAAAATATGATACCATAATAAAGTATGATAGCTATTAAGTAGATAAATCATGAAAGTAAATATACAGAAATCGAGATTGAGATATAATTAGAAAAAAATCAATATATATTATACATTATATTTCTAGACGTATTTCGTACGTATTCATACGTATATTATATACATATACATATATATATATATGTATATGCAATCTATATGTATATATTATACATATACACATCTTTTATTGTATACATATAATTATATATGTATGTTTTTCATGATCGCACACGTGCGCGATCAAAGGTAAAACGGGACACATACAAGGAATAGTAAAAAGCACGTGGCGTGATGCATCGAATTTCACGAGCAAGTAATATTGAAAATATTAGGCTCTCCAATGGCTAATTTTGATTGGTTTCATTTTTTTATATCTGAATATATATAATAAAAGAGTATTCAATAGGTGCATTCAATGCACGCGACAATAGTCTTTATGTAAAATTGAAATTATTTCTTTAGAAAAATATCGAGACACAAATATACTTGAAAAAGAAATTCTTTAAACTTAAATCGATTAAAAAGAAATTCTTTAAATTTAGATTGATTAGAAGTCATTTGCAATTGATTTATTTTGATTCTTAAGCAGAAACATTTACCAAACACATCTACTGTTGAGCACTTCATGGACATATGTCTTATTCTAATCCTTTCAAACAAACAAAAATATTTTTAAATATTTACAATATAAAAGTGAACAAAATCGAAATTAAGCGATTCGATTGTCTAATAATAAATTTAATCTGATGTGCATTCGCACATAGAAATAAGATATATGATACAATATTTAGCTGATGACAACGTCATGAATTCAAACGCCGTTGAACGCCCCGTGCATGTGTGGGTCTATGAATTGAACAGTCTATATTTTCCGTTATAGTCAAGGGAGATCCACAAAATTAGTCAATTTATGAGAGACCTTCTTATAAAAATACAGACTTACCGCTATAATTCATATAGTATGTATATGTCGCATATATTGTATCGGCAAGTATCATCTTGCAATCTTTATCGACAAGATTATGTGTTACATATGTTATGTATTATTTGTTAGTATATTCTACGCGCTGATATAAATATATATATATATATATATATATATATATATATATATATATATATATATATATATATAATTTTATATAGGCGTGGCTGTATATTAACACGTTAAGCATCAAGCCTATTTCGTTTCCAATTATGCTAAATAATACTATCAACTGGATATGCATTGCCTTTTTGTACATTAATTTTTGATAAAGTATTATTCTCTACTTCATACTTTTTATTTTCAAGGACAGACGTCGCCTAAATGAAACATTCATTTTTGGTATGCAGGAATCGGTGCGGCATGGCGTTTAACGTGTTAATATATTAATGCTGACAATATGTGTGATAATCGACATATTTGAAAATGCTCGATTGGTGCAATTTACTCGTTAAAAATGTTAAGGCATAAAGACGCCCTTCAAATTATTAATTTTAGGTGCTTAACTGCATGACAATAATATTTAAATGAAAGCCTGATGCACATGTTATGACAGAGCACCAGATTTAAAGTTTTATTATTTTTTACTAGTTACGCGATTTTATTCACTATTTATATAAATGTATTGGAGGGGGGTTTGAGAATTAGCACATCTGATGAACGAGTTTTGACATTTTTTTTTAAACAAATTTATTTTTTGTAATATAATTATATATACATTATACATTATACAATGTAATTATTAATAATTATAATCAAACTAGAATTATGATAAATGTTGAGATATCAATAACTTTTGATATATTAAACGATTAAAAGAAAAGAAATTGTCTTCTGCAGAGATATAAACTTCTAATAAATTTTAAGTAAATTCAAATAAATTCTGGTTTTAATCAATTTTTTAAATATAAGTAATGTCTCTTTTTCTCTACTACTTACAACACAGAGAAAAATTCTAGAAGTAGCAAATATCTAAATAAATAAATTTCTAATCGAAAAGCAATTTTAAGCCAATTCCAGTTCAACAAAGTTTTGGTAAAGGAAAAAGTCATATTAATTATTAATGAGCAGCATCATCCCGTTTATCATGTACGCAACTATTACCAAATATCCCGTATATGCAATGATAATAATCTCGCTTCGTAACATCAGTAACAATGCAGAACAAGATAATAACCAGTCACGATTAGAACGCGTATTAATGATGACATAAAATGACAATGCCGCAACGCGCATTTTTTTCGCGTGGTGCATCGACCGCGAGAGCGCCATGCTTTAAAAAAGACACATGATGATAGAAAGTTGGAAACATTTGCAACACACTTGAAATTAATGATATGCACGCGATAACTGTCATCTAACTGTTGTGTGCCGTCTGCGTCACTGCCGCGCCAAGAGAAACGATTCGTTGTCAGACTAATGTTGGGAAAGGAGCGGATCTGAAATCTGGGCAGCAGCGACAATTTACTTGAAAATAAAAAAAAGTGAGATACTTTCTCTCAGCGTGATCGGATATGAAATAATACTGTTATTTTTTTGTAAAAGATATAAGAAGATATAAGAAAAAGATATAAGGAACAAAAAAGAAATAAATATATACGTTCACAATTATAATTGAAAAAGAATTTTATTCCAATTTTGTGAAAAAAATCTCATATTACATTCTAGATTCACTTATTATATTTAAATTAATTAAGATATTTAAACTATTTGTTTTATTCTTTTTAGATACTTTTGATTTTTGCTTTTCTTTTTTCAATTACTCATCATGTATCAATAATGTTACATTTATTTATTTTTCTTTCTTATCTTTTATTTTTAAATCTCTTTATATCTCTGCTCTAAAAAATCATACTAATAATAAATTAATTAATGAAAAATAATATTACATTAAGAGTGTGTATAAATATATATTCATCATTGTGTATCGCAGTAGTAACTGGCCTAACATTATTTATGACTTCATTCGCTAAGCCAGGAAAAGTTTCTGGACTTGAGATATCTATAAATCATAATTACGAAAAAACCTAAGAGATAAGTTCTAATGCTGTTCGAACAATAATACTGATATTAATATTTACATATATACTTGCGTATAACTCCAGTATGACAAATAATAAACTTATGACAATAAATAAAGGAAACACGGGGTGGGCCGATGCCACGAATAAATGCAAATCAGAATTTACTTGAAAAATTCAATAATATGAGATATGCCTTGCGAAAACGATCGTTAATGTTGCGAGATCGTTGCTCACATTAATAAATTAGCGTAGTTTTATTTTCGGCACACCCTGTACCATTTTATAACGATTAGCTTTATGCTTTTTTGAGTGCTTCACAGAATATAGAAATAAGAGATACACAAGAATGTGATGAAAGTATAACAAATCATTCAGAATATATTGCATTATAATGTTTCCATATATTTTTGTGAAAAATGTAAACATTTTATCGTTTCACGAAAAATATGTGAAAAATATAATTAAAACAAGATAAATTACACAGATGTCATAATAGTCATTATCAAATCTTTATGATGCAAATATTCGAGAAACGATTGAAACGTAACACATATTGAGTTACGAAGATATATAGATACCGTAAATTTGATATTTTTTTCCAGTTTCAGAATGATAAGGATAATGTGAAATTAATAGGATTTCTCTCTTGAGAGAAATTCGATTTTAATATATTTTAATATATTTGGAGGATGAATAAGATATTATACATAACACTTCAATATTTTATTCAATATTTTACCATTTACACACAATTATAATTTGTGAAAAATTTTGTTATTTAAAGTAAATAAAGTAAAAATAATCAGTTAAGTACAAAGTTTTATGAATGAAACTTTGAATAATTACTAAAAAGACATTAATATTTATCAGTCTGAAAGAAAGCACAAGCATTCACAATTTACGATATGGAACTATTTCTATACTTATTTTTACACAAACACACACACACACACACACACACACACACACACACAATGTACTCCCACGTGTATGTATATATCTTACACAGTATGTCCATGCTGTGCACATACTGGCATTCATAGTTTGTCGCTATTTGTACATCCTCTGAAATTAAATAATATTAATTTATATTTCGATTAAACCCGTTTATAAAGGTGTATCAATTATTATATTGACAATAATGACAAAAGTTCATGAAAAAAATGAAAGTAATACATCATAAGTACAATAAATAAGCAAGGTTATATATATATATATATATATATAAATTTATATATATAAATTTATATATATATATATATATATATATTTGTGTATGTATGTATGTATATTGTACGTAAACGATGAGAAATTCTCAAGAAATTTATACACTATATAAAATTACAATAATAGAGAATATTAATAGTTATTTATTTCTCTTTATTTAAATATTATTGGATACAGATAATCAAATTTTCTATATTTATTTCATACATTGTTAAGAAAGAAAAAAAATGTTCATACTAAATATTTTATTACTTAATATTTATGATGATATTTTATGATCTCGAGAATTTCACATCAAGAACAAGAAATATTAATCGATAAGAGTGTTGCATATTAAATTTTGATGGCTTAATATAACAAGTATCAAATGTGGAATAGCAAATTCTTTTTTTCATTGTTAACATTTTTATTTGTAAAACTTGTAGTTATTTTATGATGTGCTCTAAGTGATAATCCGAGGAGACTGTTTTGTGCATACGCAATGTTTTATCATTCAGAGAAATAGTTCTCATGCTGTTAAAAGATGATTATATTGTAATACAATTATTGTAATCGGACGAAACGTGCGTATAAATAATTTTGTGTATTTTATATATTCTTCGTTCAATTTTCATGATCTTCAATGCATTTTAAGCACTAACAAGTGCCGCATTCGCAGTAGATTTTTGTTATGTTCAATGTGAAAGTTTCACTTAGCAAAGTATTTAATTATTGTGAATTACTTTTATATTAACTTGTTTTTTGTTGTATATTAACTGTTGTTTTTCAGTATGTCTCGCTGGTTGAGAAATACTGCGTTGAAAATTAGCAGACAATAATACGATGTTATACATAAATATATACATATACAGATTTGTTAATAATATTACAATTAGAATTATGTGTGAATCAAAAAAAATCTGCTCTTCCGTGCTGTGCAAATACAAGTTTGGCGTTAGTAATAGTACAATCATAATTCATAACTTCATATTCAGAATTCTTCGATAGATCCTTATAAACATCAATTAAAGTAACAAAAATTTAATCAATTCTCTCTCTTTTTCTATTAATATTTATTATATAATTTTGATTTCAAGAAACGGCTAACAGAATATTAAATATTAATTAATTTTAATTAATATTTATAGAAATGGCACATTAGACACACACACACACGCGCGTGCGCGCGCGCGCGCGCATGTGTATGTGTAACTACATACTACTACAAAGCTAAATGTTTAGAGAACTAAAGCTGTTATTTTTTCATTGTGAGTTAAAAAAGAGATTAATTAATTATATTTAAAAGTAAAATTAAGAGATTATTATTAATAAACAATCATCGTTTATGACAACGTATCATTTAATTTATCTATCTTAGTTAATCTTGTTTTTTTCTCGAAAATAAATTTCTAATAATTTTAAATAAATTTTCTTAATAATGTTTCCTAATAAATAAATTTTTTTTCAAAATAATAATTTTCTTAACTTTCTTCAAAGCGGAAGAGTATGTGTGCGGAATGATGCAAATACAAGAAAAATATATTTTAATCATTTGTGTTAGTAAGTCTCTACTCTATATCATATATGTGTGTAGACGCATATTAGAGATAATTATTATACACGCCGCATGCAATCTGATTTGTTATTGATTATTGCGATGTTAATTAACATGTAAAATATGTATGTAATATTGTAATTTTCAGTGTATTATGTAATTAAAAAATGAGAGATAGTCTGACGACTATTGACAATAAATCATAAGCCGATTTTTTCAAAACTCGTTCCTCCTGGATCATTGAATAAATTCACGCTGGATACACACGAATAATAAATACACAACAATTATTATAAAACTCGTAATTTATTTCTCAATGCACTGTCTTTCAAGAAGGATAATTGTACTCATAAAAAAGGAAGAATGCAAAAGGAGAATATTGCGGACAAAAATCGACATTTTTTGTTAAAACAAATTTTATTGATAATTATTTATCCTTGTTTAACCTTAAAACAGCTATTAAGCATAGTATAGATATGCCCTCGTTCGCATTTATCGCTAGAAATTGTCAATGCCTTGTGTGTGCCGTGCACATCATACATATCGATACGTGTATAATACAAGCATCATCGGTAGTATTTCTTTATAAAAAAACAATCGCACAATTGCACAATAATAATTTTCTTTCTTTCATATATTTATCCTGACGTATTATGTATACAGCAAACATAGTTCGTAAGAGCAATCCGAGAGATTTCTCTCAATTTTCCATGAACATAGCGGTAATTCGCGCACACGGTAATCGTTAAACTGATGCTTTTAAGTGATTTCTCGAATTGCATAAAACATTGTTTATGGTAACATATCATTTAGTTACGCAGAAAGCGTTTCCGTGAGGTACATGCATGAGAATTAACTCCCTAATTGTGTCTCGTGGGATGTTAATTCGTTACGTGGAAAAATACTTATGATTTCCCATATGTCCATAAATATTTGGAACAGTGAAGATTATGTAAACAACCTTTTTAATAAGATTGTATTTCAGCTTTTAAAAAAGGTCACAATCAAATTTTGTAACGTTTTTTTTTATAAAAAAAGCCTATTTATTTAAAAAAAATTTCTTTTTTTCAAAAAGCGGTTTCTCAAATCAATTCCAAACAAAAATATATAAAAAAATAATGATAGTAAATAAAAAATTTAAGTAAATAAATAAAAGGATCAAATATCTTGATCTGGCACTTTTTTATTTATTTATTTATTGTCATTATTATTTTATATATATATATATATAATTATTTTATATATATAATACTAGATAAAATTAATATATTTATAAAAATCTGATATGTATGTATAGAGCTAAGCAAAAAAGTAAATATCTCAAAAAGTATACGCATGTGCGTACTGTGCGTATTGTGCAACAGCTAAGAGCCCGGATGCGAATCGGTCGCGTGCACCATCGCAAGCGTACTCAGCATCGCATGTGACATATCGCGGTACGCGGCGAGAGCACGGCGCAAGGCGGGAGAGAAGCGATCACGAAGAAGCGTAAGCGCCACCAAAGGTACACTCTTCGTTACTTTCTAAATTCCCCCTCGCAGGCGGTATATATCCCCCGATGACTTTGCATTTTGCAATCGTACGCACTGCGACGGGAATCACATCCGAGCGGATTTTTCGCGCGCCGCATAAGCCTGAATGTTATATCACAAACCACGGGATCACCGCGGGAGATGGCGGTCAGTGTCGTGAGATACCTCGCTCTCCTTATGTTCTGCGCCTTGCTACAGTACCGTAAGTACTGAGATTCGACATCAACCGTATCTCAACTGTCAATTTCTTTCTTCGACTTTTTCATCGTAGAAACATTCGCGGCATTTTGCGAGTGCGTATAGTTTGTCAGCGCGATCGATATGTCGGCGATCGTCATTCGATTTGCAAGGAATGATACAGATAAAACATGTTAAAATAAAAGTTCCTTTTACTCGCTTTTGCTACCTCTTCTTGCCTGTATATTTCTACAAAATCAACGTATGTGGTAAGTCTAAAAATGAAAAAGTCTTTTTAATTTTAGAGGATAGGACATTTTGGCTTTTATCGTGTGTATTTTGAGTAAGGGATAAAATATTTTTTGTCCTTACTACAAAAAATAAATTTTCTTTTAAATAAGAATCTTGTCGCTTTAAATGTTGATTCATCTATGCGTGTCTAGCTATAATTTCTCTTTTATACAAACTCTTTGCGCTTTTATTCTTTTTCTTCTTATTTATTATAAGAAGAAAAAGAATAAAAGCGCAAAGTTTCCTCTTCATTTATATATTTTTATGTCATTCATTATAATCTGATATTTATATATATTTAATTTTTTCAATGCTTTATGTACATGAAAAATCTGAAAGGCATAATATTATCTTGACACACATATACATTTCTTTTATAAAAGACATCTTGTTTATAAGATTTAAAGAAAAACAGAAATAATATCGGAGAGTTCCGCTTTTATAATCTAACTTTCTTCGAATGAAGCTATAATATCCGTTTACGGTAATCTTTACTTTCATTAAACTATGTTGCTGACTAATGCGGTTACACGGACCGAATTGATTTCCTCGTTGAATTATCTTGCTGCAAAATATTATCACATATATCAATTATATTTTGTTATATCCGTAACAAATAACTGCATACGAATAACTGCAATACGAATCTGAGGCGGGATAATTTTTTTCTTACAAATAATTAGATTGGCACACTGACATTGATGTTATTCGACTCGAGTTGCAAGGCAAAAACAAAGGTTGCTAATCAAGGATGAAGAAAAATGCGAGCACAATGCATCTCCAACATTATAATTTATTTATAGCATCAGCGATAACTAACAAGAAACATTGACCTTCACCCAATTTCGTATAACGGTCCGATAATTTGTAGTGCACGAGACACGTAACATGGCTGATCGACTAACTGATAGTTAACGTAAGCGCGATATGCCAGAGTTGCTCGTTCATTCAGAAAGTAGAAGTAAAACAAACAAATCATTAAATTTTCAGATTATGCAACGGCTCAAAACAAAACTCTCAGTGACCTTTTTAACAGCGCATCCTGCGCCAAGCCGCCTTACACTTGTCCGCATCCGCAGATAGAGTTCTATCTATACACTAGGTACGTCTTTTACTATTGATTTCTTCAATTTTCAAACGTTTTGAAATCATATAATATTTAATCGCAACATTATTTTAATAGTAATGTTTAACGTCAATGATTTTGTATTAACTAATGTTTCGCATGAATTGCTTGCATTCCGAAAAGCAGATTGTTAAAAAGAAGCAATCAACGTTGCAACTTTCAATTTCAAGATCACGATCATTTTATCTTGTACCGAAAGTGACCTCCTTTCGAGAGTCACCTTTCTCCGGCATCTATAGTGTCGTCAAATGCTCTCACTATCGCCTATATTTACGTAGCGGACATAAGACAAGTCGACGAAAAGTCGTTCTCACTATATCTCCCGTTAACCGTGATTTTTAGAGAAACGCAAAAAGATCCTCTGCTATTAGATGTCCGTGACTTTAATTCTCTTTGGAATTCTAAGTTCAATAAAACGCATCCGACGAAGATCATTATTCATGGTTTTGGCGGTGGACGCAACTTAGCACCTAGTACAGATTTACGAGATGGTAAGATTAAGTCTCTCCTACTCCTATTTGTGTTGCGTATTTGAATTGTATATTACATCTCAAATTCGTGAATGTGTATATGTGAAAAAAATTTTATTTACTGGTATCAAAAAAATAATTTTATTGAACATTAAAGTTAGTTTTCAAAAAATATAATAAATTCAAATTAAAAATTAGAGAGAGAGAGAGATAAAAAGAATTTTACTCTTTTATATGAATATAAATTTATATAAATAGATTTTGTTAAAATCTACAAATCTACGAATAATTAAATCTACAAACACAAATTCGATTAAGAAACAGTAATCGATGAGCTTACATATGTAAAATTAGAGACGTTAAAAAGATCACAACAGGGAATAGCCATTCAACCGACGTTCAATTTCAGCGTATTTCACGCGAGGCGATTACAATATTATAATCGTGGATTATGGTTCGTTGGTACGCGAGCCTTGTCTCTCGCAGATCTCCTGGGGCCCGGATTTCTGTTCTCGATGCATCGCTCAACTGGTGAAATACTTGAGAGATCATCCACGAGGCACGAGGGTAGAGAATATACACGTGCTCGGATACAGCGTGGGTGCGCATATCGGTGGACTTATCGCAAATTATTTGCCCAATGACAAACTCGGAAGAATTACGGGTAATTGCTCGTATGCAGCCGATTGCCATCTCGCAATTTAACCATCTAATCTAAACGTAACACAACTCTTTTATTATTACAGTTCATATCAATTTAATAGACTTTATGATAATTTTTCTTATTATTGTTTACTCAAAATTTTGTTTCTTATTTCCACATTCTTTTCCAAAATAATGCAAAAAATAAGATTGAGACAAAATTGAAAAAAAAAAGTACTTTTCAAATCACAGAAAATTCTTTATTTCCTGGCAAAATAAAAAATTTTTGACGATGTTAGTTCTCAACAGTTAATTCGTCCTGAAATCACCGACATTAATTGAATAATTTGCATTTTTTTCTGTTCGCATTCAGGCCTCGATCCGACGATATTTTTCTACATGAACGGCAATCGCTCGATGGATTTAGACGAAACGGATGCCCATTTTGTGGATGTGATTCATACAGGCGCTGGCATTTTGGGCCAATGGGGACCCAACGGCCATGCGGATTTCTACGTAAATGGTGGCTCGAGTCAGCCCGGGTGCGCCACTTCTTCTATACTCCGTAAGTAAATAAATAATTAGTAAAAATCGATCATAAAATGAAATAAAACGCCATAATGAGAAAATTACGGATAAAAAAACATTGTTTTCAACTCAACCTTGATTAAGAAAGAATACGCGATTTGTGCGCGTATAAATATTGATAGATGTTTTTTTTCTTCTAACGACAAACTGACAATTTTCTCCGCCAGAAACGCTGTCGTGCGATCACACAAAAGTGACACCGTATTACATAGAATCAATCACGACGAAGAAGGGATTTTGGGCAGCCCCTTGCGCAAATCTATTCTCTTACCTGATCGGATGGTGCAATCCAAAAAGAGACGAATACATCCTGATGGGGGAAGATACGCCTCATACGTAAGTAAATTTCATGTATTAGACGTTATTTTGCTACGAAATTGCATGTTACATACCTCGATAAATCGAGGTTTAGTTTAAAAAAAAAGAACATGCGTTGAAATTTCAATTACGCGCGCGCGCGCGTGTGTGTGTGTGTGTGTGTATGTAAAACGTTTATCACATCAAGAGAAATATTAATGCATATTGATGTGAAAAATTAACAGAGCACGCGGCATCTTTTATCTGTCAACAAACGCACACAAACCGTACGCCCGAGGACTGCCCGTAAAAAGCCAGCGTCGGACAAGTCGGAAGCAATCGTCCTCCCGCCAGTATTAAGCTTATTGAAACAACTGATCAACATAATTATAGAATAGCGTGTACAATCATGTTTTTTTTTAAGCTATATATATTATCGCTAAAAGTCTTTTATTTTTATATCGTTACTTTTACAACTTTGTACATTTTAATCGTTAGATCTCGTTAATTTTCTTTCTTGTATGCTTCTTTTTCGATAAAATATTTTTTTAGGTTATGCGATGATTGTTGTTAAAAGTAGAAATTATATCCCTCGTACCATTCATTGACATCTGATCGTGACCGATTAACTGATGTAATTAAGTCTCACATGCTTAACACATAATACTTTCACTCTTGCTTTTACCGCAAGTCTTTTATACATAGTCTTTTATACATATTATTTATTTAAATGTTGCATGTTTACAAGACGAGTTTTTCTCGATGTATTCAAATGAATCATCTTATCATTTTTAATCACTCGATCATATTCTAATTCGATTCAATGTATCATTGAACACCGTAAAACGAGGTTGAGTTGCGTCAAATAAGATAACTTTACGCAACGAATTAATTTCGAAAGAGGAATTCGAATTTTTTGAGAGTCTAAATGTCTCATTATTTATGTTAATTCATAACGATAATAATATATTTTGCATGAGAAATTTACTTGACGTCGTATAATTCTAAAATCCTCTTTCATTTTTTGTGTAAAGTTACTCTGACAGTGCAATCTAATAATCATTTTACGATAGTTGTATAATGTATTATTATTAATACGTAATTAATTTTTGTAATATAATTAATTTAAACCTGTTGTTTAAAAATAGAAAATTAATTTTTATCTTTAAAGAGATCTTTACAATACAAACATTGCTAGATTATATTTGTGTTCACGATCTTTATTCACTGCCCTGTTTCAACAAATTTCTTCATATGGGTGCATTTACAACAACATCAAGGCCATTTATGATAACAACAATATTTATTACATAATAATTATTATGATATAGTAATAATAACTTCTATGGATTTACAATATACGGCCGCACTAAACCTTAATATGTATAATATGCATATGGAATGATTACAAGTTGATATATCTTCATTTCAAATCGAAGGTTCCTCCGCAGCCTCGATTTTTTTCTCTTTTTCTGAAGGCGAAAACCTTCGCGAGAATATTATGTATATTCTCTAGAGATATGATCTCTCTACGATCACGATGCTTGTGATGTCAATCTCCACACGCAAGTACACGTCATACGTACATATAGGTAAAGATGCATCCAGGTTTTTAAATATCATCGACCCTAATCTCGATATTTGACGAGCAGCGTCTCGAAGATTTCATGTGAGTTAGAAATAAAGTACGTATCATATGGTGAAAAACGCGATAATATAAATCGTAAACGTGGACATTACTAATTTCCCTCGAAACTTAATCTCAGTGCAAAAATCTTTTGCAGACGACAACAATGACTACATTACATTGTAAATATAACGAATAATGCAGTTGCTCAATAATCAATTTAGAATAAAACTGATCGACCGTATCTAGTATGAATCTAGTTCATATTGAGGAACAATCGATAAATTTTTATAAAGAAACAGATTTCATGTGAAAAAAATCGAAACATTAATATAATCTTGATAAATCAAAAAAGGAAAGCATAGCCGATTAACCTCTTTCTCAAAATTTTTTTGCTTATTTAATTGCTGACATCTTGGCTTAACACAAATAAAATCGTACATTGCTGCGTCGTCCTTGACGTTTTTTTCTAGCTGACAGTAAGAGAAAGTAGTTTTATCGGTAAGGCTCGCGATTATGTCACAAGACATATCAGATCATCGTTCGACTATTTTCGCGTGTGAAATTTATAGAGGTAAAAACACATCGTTTTCGATAAATTCGCCAATCGCATCTCAAGGACATTACATCCAGTCTAAAGTACAGTTTTACAAATGCTCTTTTCGCATGTTCGCTTTTATTTACATCCTTTTATTTTCGTGCACACTACGTGCTGTTGCTCGACAATCGGCAAATATATATGCATGAACGGATTTAACGCTAATCGCATATCGACTATTTAAACCGAGATCCGACTTTCTCTTCTCTTTTCGCTCATGATATACTCGAAACATTCGCAAGATCGTAATTATTTCCGCGGAATGGAAATCGCACTTCATGATCTTCCCTGATTGAAATCAGTTCAAACGATCAGTAACAAAAGCATTAGTACCGAAAGTGTTGATTTTAGATGACTGATATATATTTTCCTTTCTTAAGGGGAAAATGTGGGGAATGTTTGTGAGATCTTTATCAATCCTATATTAGTTGCAATATATTTTTTCTGCTATTCTGGTCATATACATATTCTTTTTTTTCTTCTAAAGTCTGCTGGAATGGATCGATTATGATTTTTTTATGAATCGCGTGTTTCGCCCAACATGATCCTGAGATCAGCACGATCTATGACTATCACACTACACAGTGCACGTTGTTTATCTCCTATTACTTTATCACGTTATACTTTTTACCACTTCTAGTTAAATAAGCTACTCGTAAATGGTAATAAATATCAATGACGATGTCAATATAATGAGTGACATTGTTCATATAGGACGTACGTGGTTCTTCTTATATCCATATCAAATCTATTCCTTTCGACTGCACCTTTTTTGCTTATTCTTTCTCTTTCTCTTTCTCTTTCTCTTAGCAACATATCTGTTTTTCTTTAAATATAAAAAAGCACAGCCGAAAAGAAAATAGATCTACCTCTAGCTAAATTTTTCACTCGCGAGCAATGGCGCCGAGTGGGTTACTATTTCGTTGGCGTCGTCAATGGCGGAAATCGTTTCGTAAGCGAATGAAATTACTTTAAAAGTGACGGAAGGGCATTAAATTATTATACATACTTGCTCGATAATAGTAATAAACACTCGATGCACGTAAAATCGCAAATAAACTAATGTTTATGCGCTCCGAAACTTCCAATGCAATGGTAAAAAGTGTATAGCTTTTTATGTTTCATGTTTATGGAAATAGATAAGCATTGTTTTTCTTACAAAATAGATAAACTAAAACAAATTGGATTTAATTTATTTGAAACAAAAAAATTTAATATCTGATTTTGAATTCAATGATACGAATAATTTAAACAATTTTTTATCAAACATTAATTTCTTTTTATTACACTTTTCTATCTTAATATGAAATAACGTGCTTCTTGCACATGTTATACCGATACATTTGTTTACAATAATTGGTCCTGAATAAACGATAGAACCAAATCCAATAACACGATATTGATGTATCGTACGAATTTATGATCGCATGGATCGCGATTTCGTGGTCGCGCGAAAATCGGTGACGAGTCATGATTCACAATCAAATGAAAACTCTATTGAAAATTTTTTCCAAGACCTACGACATATTATAAGAGAAAAAAAGATGCCTTTACACACCGTTATTCTAACATTCTAACTGCCTGATGATAAATTTTGCAATTTCCTAAATTTGGGCGTGTGATAAATGCTATACGTTGTCGTTTCCTGATAATCAATCTCCCCCTCGACCCGTTCCGGAGAAAACTTCTGATCAGCGATTATTCCCTACTTACGATTTGCAAAATGGAATTTTATTTGTTGTATATTAGCGAGTGTCATTCCATACATAAAATTTCAACTCTTTTTTTTTCAATTTTCTCTGAACTGACAATCAGTCTAACGATAAGAACAAGATATATGAAATTGTCACAAATATATGCAATTGATTGCAAAATATATAATCTGTATTTGTTAAATTAATTAAATTTTCACCGTTAATAACTAAATAAAAAAAATTTTGTTAATAATTTAAAAGTTATTAAAAGTGTATTAAAATTGAAGGTATATGTAGCAAATTAAAAATTTAAAACTATATGTGTGTGTGTGTGTGTGTGTGTGTGTGTGTGTGTGTGTGTGTGTGTGTAATTGAATAGAAATATATCTTAAAGGCAAAATCTTCAAATCTCGTTAAACTTCCGTCATTTTCCATCATTTTCGCAAGTAAATAATGATGTTGGTATGTTTGGTTTTCCAAAATATAGTTTTCGTTAACAGGAAAGATGTACAGGTACATCAACGGATTAAACATCGGGAGACATAAGAAAAAGATTGAAGCTCTGTCTTTAGCACATTCCTCCATTCTCCGCAAAAGAGAATTTCATTCTACAATAAATTACTTTAATTTTCATGTTGTAACGATAATAGATATATAACGCGTAACTATTGTATAATCTTATATACACCGAATAAACGCTACGATACAAAGCTAAAATCAATAGATATCATCAAATAGTTCTCATTCTCGCTGTTCTCGGTTATCATTA
>JANQDE010000037.1:1463322-1480072 GCA_037157785.1 Cephalotes varians | reverse complement strand
TTCCTAGAATGAGCATGTCCTCTTACACGCAGTCATATACATATTTTGACAAAATTAATATTTGATATAATCTTATTTTTTATAAATAAGTTACATAAGTTACAAAATTTATATCTATAAATATTTTTAAAGCTTTAAGGGTTTTGAATAAAACATAATATATATATGAATATATAAATAAAATATTAAAAGTTATAAACTATATAAATTTAAGAAAAAATACTTTCTTAAAAAGCTAAGATTTCTAATTATGTAAGTATATCATCAACTGGATGCTACTGTATGCTTTTACTATATCATCACTCGATATCGATAACTTCTCTCTTATTAAAATCAAAATTGCACTAGCAATGTATAATAAAAAAAGCGATAATCAATCAACGAACTCATATTTTTAGGAAAAGATTCGTGATTAACGTATATTTACAAAGATATGTGCAATTCGAATTGAGAGAGATCTTAGACCATGTACAGTCCTTTACTCAAAATCAATTATTTTAACTAATGCAATTTGCATATAAAATAATTTAAAAATTTATTTTAAAATTAAACGAGCTTTTATCAATAAAGAATTACGTATAAAAAATTAGAATATTAAGAACTAATATTTTGCTGTACTACATCAAATAGCAATGCTTGCTATTTGTATATTTTTCACTCTTTCTTCGTCTTTCCATACAGATATTTCCTTGAAAGCATCCAATAAATTTTTCGGCATGAATTTTGTTTGCTACTTTAATTCGGCGACACTTTTAACTAACGGATCATTTAACATAAATCAGGATGAATAGAACCGTTTGCGATTTATGACTAGAAACAGTATAACTTATAATAGATAAAAATTCACGATATCATGTATATTATGTATAAGTGTGTATGCGTATAATGGGTAACAGCGAGTAGAAAATTGCATAGCTACACGTAAGAAGCTATCACGCGATTGCATCGCGTCGGGTGCGATAAGCGATTTCTTTTTCGGAAATCGAATAGCATGATTTTGTTCGATTTGGTTCATTGATCAAAGTGTATCGCGTTTATCCACAAGCCGAATAAGATTAGTAGAATGTCACAATCGATATGTCTGCGACAAAAACTTTTCTAACAAATTATCTTATGTCTGCATTCAACATGAATCTGACTAAATCCAGATCAGTCATATACGTACATTTTTCAAAATGTTTTGTATAATCATAGCACATGCAAATAAAATAATAACGAATAGTACAACTCTTTTTTATATAATACAATTTAATATGTGATGTGATAATAAAGAGAATATAACAATGGATATAAATTATATATAACTTTATAATATATAATAAACTCATAAACTGTTCATGTATGTTACTGTACGTACTTACTACGTGTAAAATATCGCCAAATTACAAATTCGTGTTATTTTATTTAATTATAGGAAGTCATTTACGCGAATAATTGATGAATCTAAGTGCTTCGAATCAGTGTCTGATATACCTAAATCGAGCGATAATTTTTTTCGCGTGATCATTTATTTATTTCATTTTAACGCATTGTGAGAGTTCCGTACAAATAGTGCATAATCCGAGAGTGCCTAACTATAGTACACGAAGGTACCTCGCAGATTCAAGCATCGCTTCGCGCGTTGCACGAAAATACATCGTGCGCCGTTGCACCCGAAGATCAATACGGAAATATCCACCGTCCTTAAAGCGATGTTTATGTTCACCAAGCCGCACTTTGACCTTTCGAGTGCACGGAAGAGTTCAGTGCACGACGCAATCTCGATTCTTTTCGAAGCAATCTAAAGTAAAGCGATGAATCGCTAGAAGAAGTGATACGAACGACAGTGCGGATTATCAATATTTTAAAAGAACTCGACAAAAAGATAAATGGGCAAAAATACAAGATAATAATACGTAGATCAAATATATCGAGCATATATAAAATTATTTTTTTACAAGAGAGCAAAAGAGAGCCTGCTGCCTATACGGAAGAAGCAATTTAATTTAATTTTAGCTTATTTCAAGTTATAATTACGCATTTATTACAAATAGCAAAGCATTTACTATTTTACAACTTTGTAACTTTGCCTTTTTTTCCCTTTTTGCAGAGTCTCTTAATTTGCAAATTACAATCCATATTTCGAGATCTTTTGCGAATCCAGATGATACATCCATTACTATCATTTCGCATACAGACACAACTGTGATCGTTCGCATCGTCATTATACGTCTTTTCCTTCGGAAGAAGATTATATTCGCTATTTTTTTTTTACGGACAATATAACTGTTATATACTTCTTCGTAACATGAACAATGTATTTATAAAGTATATTACGGAAACTTGTGATCAAACGTACGAATCAAAGTGGAAGTCTATCTAACAGATAATGATGTAGATATTTTCTTGAAGCGATGATATTTTTTGCAAATCTTCAACGTTCTTTTTGCTCGATCGATATCTCAAAAAGGACACGTTACTTGAAATCATTCAACGTTACATCTACAGAGAGAAGTATGTTAGATATATGTATATATACAAGACACTACACTCTCCATGTGGGAACATATTATTTTAATGTTAAATCCTTCATGATTAGTATTTTTATCGTTTATCATAGATTATTAATATCTATTAAATATGGAATTGTTTTATTTTTCTCTATAGATTTTTTCTTTTTCTCCTCTCGTTTCTCTACACCCCTCTTTATCTCTTTTACTCTTCTCCGTTGCCTTTTCTCTCGATCAATTATCCTGTAAAGAGAGGACCGCTTTCAAAGAATCTACATCATAAAACTTTTTAGAGTCGACTGTGTGTAGATAAGGCAAGACAAGGCAATCACTTGGGCTCATTAAGCAAGAGAGATAGAGGTATCCCGAAATTTTTAATTATTTTGATGAATTTAATTCGTATCTTATTCATATCTTAAATTTAATTTTGGGATCTATTTGTCTTAAAATTTTACAGAAAAATAACCTTCTTCTTGGATTAGTCATAAAATTTGTTATTAAAAATGTTGTTTCAAAGATCAAAAGATTTTTTATATAATAAACTCCATATTAGTATATACTGACCGTATATATCTTAAATGAAAAATCAACGTTTTTAATCCTTCTTATCTCCATCTTCAGGATCCTTCAGTGTGTGCCATTGAGCGATCGGACGCCTGGGAGACGCCAACATGTCAGACCAATGTCTCAATTCCGTTCCACTCGCGTTGTATCCCAAGACTACCTTTCCGATCGGTTCTGATGTTCCGATGCGATCGTAATCTACTACAGTGACGACAAGTTGTACTTTCTGAAAGATCACATAAAAAGCGTTAAAATGATTATTAAATTATTATTATCATCATTATTTTAACATATATTTTAAAAAGTTAAAATGCACAATATATGTATATCATAAATGGAAAAATATATATTATTATAGAGTATATAGTACATACTTTAATATATATTTTAGGAGAAGAAATTTAAAATTATATAAATGAAAACAATCATGACTAAAAGATACAAAAGTCTATCTACAGTCTTTATATAAGTGAATGACTCATGAAAAGAGAAAGGGGGAGGGAGAGAGAGAGAATGTGTGTGTGTGTGTGTGTGTGTGTTTACAACAATAACAATAATAATAATAATAATGATTACATGTTAAATCTTAAATAATGACACCAATTTTAAACTGTTACTGCATCTGACTTATCAATTTTACTTTATAAAGACAAAATAATCTTAAAGTATTTTAAAATAATTTTAAAGTAAATCTTTTCTTATTCTAATAATGAATAAAACTTTTCATATTAATTAGTAAATTGTACTTTAGAATTTTAGAAGAATTTTTCTCTTAAGTTTTTTTATTAATTTTCAATTTTTACGCTCAATCTTCTCAGTTTTTTAACAATTATTATTTAATGATTAAAATGTTGATAATAAAATATTTTTTTACGTACCTGTATCTGTTCGAAGGGTACCTCAAAAGTGAATGATTCGTTGTAGTACGGATTAAGGGTACATTTCTTGATCGACGTTTTCTTCTTCTTCAATCTCTTTCCATTTTGCATCAACGCTATCTTAACGTAAGGATCTGAGAGGCCACCGACATCCATCTTCTTCAGATTCTTAGCTTCCAAAATAACTACTGTAAGCTTTCCGGCCGTTGGTACGTATCTCAATGAGAAACATATGTCACCCAGTTTATTATCCTACAAATAACAAAAATTTCTGTTCAGCGTTTTTAATGTGCAATATATCACATTTTTAATTGCTAATTATTACTGTAATTATTGCTGGGCTAAGTATTTCTTTATTTTAGCAAAGAAAAATATAAATTCGTCAATTTATATATTGTATCTTATTTTTATATGTCGCATTATATATTGCGTTATATATTGTCTTAGGTCTCCGATTGACTCACCTGCCCACCTTCACCTTCGACACTCTGTAATTCCCTCCATTCTTCAATCGTTTGCGCTAGATCTATTTGACAGAGCGGCACTTTTACTTCGCCGATCTGATCGTGTTTCGAAAATCTATCAAAGTCGAAGATGGCAAAAACCAGAGTTTTATTCATAGCATCGGCATAAGGAACACTCTGTACAAATTAATAAAATATTAAAACAAATTATTATGAAAAAATTTTCACATTTAGATTATAGAGATATAAACAAATAGAAGAAATTTGAAATGTTTCTAAAGATTATTTTGTGTTAATTATAATTATAATTATACATGAAATTATGTACATAAAATAAAATAGAGTTTCTACTATAGTCATAAATTTCTATATATACATATATTAGAGACATTACAATTCTCTTAACTAACCTTAAACGTAAAAGTTTCGTTGAAGACTGGATTCAATGTCTTTCTGTGAACTTTTGTTTCAAATTTTTTCTTTTTATCCGGTAATAAATATACTTTTACATATGGATCTGATGTGCCACCCATGTCCAATGCCGGCAATTCTTCCGCTTGTATTACTGTCACGGCAAGACTGTTCGAATTAAAATCGTATTCGAGCTAAAATCAAACAACAATTTATTTTAATTAATTTTAACTTTAGATAATCTGCTTACTTTTTATTTTCTATTTAGCAATTGATATTGGTAAAATAAGAGATAATTAAGAAGTTTGTTGTTACCTTATACTGTAGTTTTCCAAGCTTAACTTCGCTTTGCTTACTCTCAGCTTCATCCGGTTCTTCAGCATTATCCGTCAATTCTTCCATATCCGGCTGAACCTTCGCATATCGAAGTGGATTCCACGAGTGTAAAGGGTGTTTCTAATGTCTACATGAAGTCACGGCATACCGAATACATACCTTGTCCTTGTATGTGCTCCCCAAAAGCTGCACGGATTTTAGGTCTACTGCGCCCTTTAATCCCTTCTTGCCATCTTTGGAGCGTCGTTTGCGACAACATCTTCGTATACAACAAAAGCAGATTCCGAGAACAATTACACCTACTCCTATATAAGAGAAAAACACAAAAATACATACGTTCTCATCAAATTTTGGTACGTTTTACATACAATAATTATACAGATTTATTTAAAAAAAAAAAATATTTTATTTTTCGAGCAGAAAAAAATACATAAATACAAATATGTAAATATAAATACGTAAATATAAAAATGTAAATATAAGTAACATATACGATAAAATATATAAACATATACAAAAATAATTTAAAAAATTTTAAATAAGCATATGGTTAATATATTTACAAAATAAAATATCTTTTTTTTGTTTTTTCTTTATATAATACATTTTACATTAAATTACATTTTAAATTAAAAATAAATTATTTCAATTGCTATTTGATGTTATGTGTCTCATAGAATAAGCTTTTTTCTATCTAATAATAAAATTTATTGATTGAGAAGTCGCCTTCTCATTCTTTATTACCTATTAAAATAGCAACAAGACCCCATGCTGGTATTCCTGTTTCTTCTACGAGATTATTCTTCAATTTCTGAATTTCTTTTTCGATTGTCTTCTCTGTGCTTTGGCTCTCTTCCGTTGCTGGAAACAACAACAAGTTTAAACTGACACTTCACAAAAAGATTATTATATAGAGTACATGTGTCTGTTCAAAATCTAACAACAATCTTACGTGCTAATAATTACATTTTAATTTTGCGACATGATAAAACTTTGGACTAAAATTTATTGATTATTACACTTGAAAAGGAAAATGAAAATAAACGAAACAAAAAATCACTATACTTACTTTTTTCATAACTATCTGTAGCAAAGGGAGATACTTCCGCGATTGCGTCAATATCCAATTTTTTTTCTTCGGTACGCGAGGGTCTAGAGGTATTTGTGTCTCTTTTGACGAACGATGGCATCTTCTGTATGAAGAAAATATTACTGTAAATTCATCATACTCCGCATAAGACAGTTTATTCTAAGTGTCAGTCCTTTTACAAGGAAAATGTAGTAATTCTTTCTGCTACAATTCTACGTGTTAACAATTCAATAATATTGAAGCAGTAAGGTAATTTAATCTTGTTTTTCCGTGACAGATGGAGTTAATCAGCAATATGAAGATTTAATGTAGCACCAACGATGCATGAGCATGACGCACACAACCAACAACGGACGCTGCTCGAGATTTCGTAATCTATGAGAGCGTTTCCGCACGGTAGTTCAAGTCGCATGCGTATCTGAAAAACTCAGCTTTGAGTACGATAAACGTTAAGGAGAATATAGCAATATGATATGATATTTATGCGCAACCCGCGTCACAGATGCGTAAATCATTTATCGCGTGGAAAGTAAAAAATAGCATTGTGGTGTAAACAGTAGCCATTCATAAAGGGTAATCGCAGCCCTTTATAATAGCATCTTGATATGACGAGACTTTTTCAAAGAGACAATTATTTTATAAAAGACCTTATGTGTTCTTTTTACTCGGGAGAGTTTTTGAAATGACTTTCGTTATTACATTTTGCTAAACATTTTGCTAAATTATCACGCATAAATTTCGACAAACCCACAACAACGATCGGACAACGACAGATCTACTGTTTGAGCATCTCGACTTTCGTCGACAGAAAATAATGTTCTGCGAAAAAAGTTGCCGAGAGAAGGCTAAAAAGGGACAAACGTGGTATAAAAGCGATGCACTACCACGCGCATGGCGATGTATAGCATCGCGTGGGAGTTCGTTCGCGTCAATCCATAACTGAACGACGATCGAAAGAAATAAAGGGAGATGAGATGGGAAGTTACGTGATGAGAGGAAGAAAATTGTAAGATTTCGTATAAAGAGTTACAAGTTAAAAGTTAAGTAAACAAAACTTAAAGTGAAACTTGAATCAAATTATCGGAAAGTATGAAATGTCTCGTAAAATATTAACTCGATGACTTTCGATAACTTTATTTTTTACACGCAAAATCACGAGACAAATTATGCAAAGAGAAACATATAATTCTATATAAAATGAAATGCAAATGTATATTACAAACATATGTACTTATTAAATATCATTAAGCCATTCATTTTTTCTAGTAGCATATAAGATACAAATATGTTATATGAATCACTTTGCATGACTTTTTCTTAAGAGGTTTATTAAAAAGCGGATTATTTGTCTCTATTTTTTTGCGAAAAATGAAAGATTAATATTCGATTGAATGTTATTTTTATTAGTTAAAGAAGCCATCGTTAGAATATAATTATTTTAAAGGAAATTTTTGATGATAAATTTACATTGACTTATCAATGCTCTTTAATCATTCCTTTCTTTGTATATATATATGTATATATATATATATATATATGTATATCTCTCTCAAAAGATTTTATTTACATTTCATAAATTATTATATTATATAAAATTTAAATTAGCGTAGAAAATTTGCACTGTTTTTGCATTGTTTTTGCTGGACTAGAAAATGCCAGTAAGTAACAGTATTAAAAATTACTTCAAGCGTAAAAATTTAATTTATCGTATGTTGCGTTTAAAACTTGTAAAAAGTTTAAAATACTTGTGTTACTTATTTCATAGTTAAAATCTATTCAACCAAATATCAAATTCATCATCTTCAGGAAAATTTATTGTTATCGATAACGTATCCTTCGCTTTGCATCTGGAAAGTATTTCTTTCTTTCTCTTTTTTTAATACAAAGAAGTAAAGTTTTTTACTTTACAAAAGTGGACTTGAACAGCTTCCACAATATAATTTGCCCTTTGATAAAAAGAAATGAAAAAAAAATATAATAATAAAAAATTCTGTCGTAATCCATTTATAAATTCAAATCAGCCTATCATCAGATACGGTTAAAACGTTTGTTCACGTTTTATGTGATTAGACTATAAACGTTAATTGAAATATTTGAATGTGTCTAAGAGACTCCATAGATGCGCGCGTATGCGTAATCGAGCACATTTGAAGAACAAATCAATACAATTTGTACTGATAAATAGACAGTTGGCTGAATGATATCATTCACCGTCACTCACCATCCCTAATAAAATTAATTTCGACAAAGTAACGCATATTAAAAACCAATATGATAAAGATGTATTACATTAGATGTATAAAGATGTATTGTATTAGTATAATATATCATATATATAAAGTTATATATTATATTATTATTTCTTATTTATATACACAGAATAAAGTTATATCTCCATAAAATCAATGTAAAACGAAACTAGATATTAATAATAAAACTAAAAAGATGTAACAAGTTTTATTCGCGTTGCAATTCGTATAACAACTTTTCTTATATGTATGATGTAATAAAAGTTTGTAAAGTTTATATTGATTTATTTAATATCACACACATGTCTTTTCAAAATAACCCGTTCGATTGAGAATAAACTCTTATGCGATATACTTTCTCTTTTCTCATCTCTTCGCATGCCAATGTCAACAGATGTTTACCATAAGTTACTGAAATGACACTTGTCACACTTGGCTCGGCAGATGTTTAAACGTTGAAAAAATATAAATATTTATTAAAGCGATAAAGTGTCATCTCGTAAACAACCGAGGATATATAAGTGCAATTTGCAGTCATAATGAAAATGTCAATAAATTCTAAAGTAGCACCGAGCACTTTCAATTTATGATAGGAATTCATTTAAAGAGATGGACAGATTTCTCGATTCGATCATTCGTTCAGAGATGTATAACTTATATTACTACTATACTACAGTTGAGAGTGCTTAGATGCTCTCTTCGCAACACATTCAAAATATTATAAATGATGTAATTAAATAATAATATATTTCTTATTTTTTATAACACACACAGAGAATTGTTATGCGTTTTTTCTATAAAATGTTTCTATAAAATTTATATATTAATTTTATAAATAACTAGGAAACAAGAATAATATGTGTTGCGAGTACATCATTTCTTTCCGGTTCATAAAATATTTGGCTATTATTAAAAAAAGATGATATCATTAAATATCAACAATAGCATATAAGCTACTTAAAATGAAAAGTAAATACAGCATACAACAAAAGAAGGAATTAATATATATATAAAAACTAAAACTATAATTCAATGTCAGAGTTTCGAAAATGCTCAATAATTTGCGAACATTACGAAAAATATTATATTATTATAGATCAGAAAATTTCATGTTGTACAATATTATTGAGTGCCAAATACTCAATTTTTTTATACATCCTAACTATAAAATATATCTATATACCGTATTATTACACGTTATTATTACAAATATCCATAATAATTAATTTAGATAAGAGTTTAAATCTAAGAATCTGAAGCGTCTAACACTATTGAAATAAATTCCTCCATCTTCTATTTATTAATACATCTACGACAATCTTTGCATATATCTTTTTCCTTTAGATTAGAAAAGAAAGTTTTAAGAAGATTCATAATTTACTACATAATACATAATTTATCGAATCATCGTAATTTATTAAATCCTTCGATTGCTGCATATGGAATCGCGTATCTTGCGATTAATATAGACAGAAGCCGAAATCTCCAAGAACAACGATGAGAAAATAGAAGAGGACTCGATTGAGAAGCAAATAACACTCCTGAAAGGAACAGGAAACGTTTATTTCACCTTGAAAATATTTATCCTCTCCTGGAGTTTATTTCTTGAAATCTATGTGATGCTTGGCGTAGGCGTAGAATATCGTCGAATGGAAAATAACTATGCAGTTCAAAATGTAATCATTAAAGACATTTACACGCTTCCCAAGCCGACCGAGGGTGGTTTCCGATTATATCCGCGCGAAGGATGATCGATTTTTAATTTTACATCCGTCATGAGGAATTTATCCCGGTAAGATGGTCAAATGGATTTTCGTTGGTCCAGAATGGTACTCACGACACGGATGCTGTCGTCGGCTCTACACCCTCTTTCCCTCTCTTTCACTCTCTTCTCTCCTCGAACTGCTTCTTCCCCTGGGCGTTACTCGACGGCGGCCTCGACTCGGCCTGCGACTACTTGCGAACTCGCGCGTATCGCGTATATTGAGCACGGATGCAATTTTGCGAGTCAGATTTATCTCTCGTTCTCGTATTACAGGCGCATCGTGTTGCGTCGTACGATAGTGGTAAACGGCCGAAAGAGCAAAAATCCTATTCTGCCGTACACCACAGCGGTCTTTCGTCGAGAACGACGACGGCGGCGACGACGACGACGACGATGACGACCACGACAACGACGACAGTGAGACGGAGAACCGAATGCGCCTGACCGGTGGTGGCGAACGCGAATATGGCCGTCGACGTAAATCGATAAAACACGTTACGTTTTCCGGCGGCGTTTCGACGCGCCGTTCGGAGCCGACGCTCTGCGTCGTATCGTCGTTACCCCTCGCCCGCACCCTCGCCTGAGTCTGGCTTCAAACCCTTGACGACGACGACGACGACGACGACGACGACGATAACGAGGGGCGAGCACCGACGACGTCATCAGCGCGCGCGGACGTGACGTTTGACGTGAATAGCTTTCTTTTTTTTCTTCTTAAATATTACTGTTGTTCCCAACAATGACGATGATACTTATTGATTGATGACGTCAGTCTATCATGCTCAATTTTAATCAAAGATAGCTCACTAGTTTCTTATCGATACGACGGTGCATCAAAAAAGGCCAAAGGGCATCCGATCCAAAGACATCCTCGGAGAGATGGAGACCAACGTCTATATCTTTTTTGGCGGTCTGGACGCGCTATACGCAATGGCAAAATTTTCGATATAGCTATTATTTTTAATTTGCTGTATTAATTATAGCTCATTTGTAATTATGAAAAAAAATATTTATACGATTATTCCCATCTATTTGTTTACTCAAGGATACGTGATGGCTCTGTCATCTCTATTCAATAAAGAATCGAATCGTGTATAGGAAAGTATATTTTATCATATTTGTATGTGCAACAATCCGGTCTTTTTTTAGATGAGAATAAATATACAGAGTTTGTTGAGTAAAACAAAAAGAAGCGTAGTCATGTTCCTTAAAACGACGCGTTCCATAACACGAAATGCATTCCGACGGGGCGCATGCCCGAATCGATTTATCGCGACAGAAATCTTTCGGTACATTTATCGTATATCTCTCTATAAAACCACGCTTAAGCCAAGTAATCTTTTCATATATTTTCGACGCTAAGGATTTACAAAAGAATTGCGGAAATAAAATCAAACAGCTTGATGTAATTCGCAATCTCGTTAGCCATTTTGCGATGCTATATATTGCGATCCATCTTTCACGATTAAGAAACAAAATGATGTATTATTAATAAAATATCATTTTCTCTTCTTCTCTCTCTTGTTACGGCAAGATTGATCCTAATTTAAACAGAATATCTCATTATACAAAACATACACGCGGTGCTCATTAAAAATATTCTTGTACTTCTCAATATGTCTGACGAAAGATATGGCGATTTTTATTACTTATAATCCATTTCCATTCCAAAAGAGAACATTATTTTGCTATTAAAAATGCACTGTATCGAATTCTCGAAATAGCAGTTTTGATAACGATGTGCAGAGATATCGATCGCAAGCAAATGCGAATATAATCTAAAACGCGTACAAAGAGGGCAATAAAGAGCAACTTTCTTTCCGAAAGATGGAACATTATGATTGTAGGGAAATCGATTTGTAACATTATTCTATTCTCTCTCTCTCTCAAACACACATTGCATGCATACATGCGTACATACAATTGACAGCTGCTATATAAAGTTTCGTAACATCTATGTAGGCCTCTTTGCCTGAAATAGCAAAGAGTTGAAGAGTGCAAAGAGTTGAAGAGTTTATTTGTCTATAGATAGATCAAAAAATTCGCACACGATCGCCATCATGAAAAAATGACACGTTAATTCTACGATCTTGTACCAAAAGTCTTATTGATACAGCAAATGTTCCATGCTTGTCAAATGGATCACGACGAATGTTTGTAATTAGTGCTGACTGATGTAATTTTTCAAATGTGATTTATCGTACTTTAATGAGGACACTAGAATAATTATCTAAAAAATTCAATATTATTGCCATTTTTGTATGTTAAATAATTTTTATTCTACATTAATCAAATATCCGTATTTTATATTAGAGATCACACCATTTGCAAATTTTAGATAGTACAATTTTTTGACAATGATAATGCAGATTTCACAATATTTTACAAGCGATAACGTAGAGGGACTGTGTTATCAATAGTCGATAAATAGGAGCTCTGCAGTTACTTTAATAATAATATCAACTGTCAACATATTATCGTAAGTATAATACTTTCACAGAACGTTTTATAAAACGTTTCACAAAACTTTCGAAGAATTTGACATGAGGGCATATCAATCATTCTCGTATCTCGCCCCGACGATCCCTCATCTGAAAATTTTCCTCCCCTTCCCGCCTCTAAAGCTTATCAAATATTTGTAATTTGTAATTGAAACGTACCTACGTTTGTCACTTCGATGATGAATTTAGCGCGATCCTTATCAATCTTATCGTACATTTTGTACAATCTCACTTGAATCGTGCATATTATGAAGTGACCGCGCCAATGTGCAAGAATATGCCGTCGGCAACGGGATAAGCGACGATCATTCTCGTCAGAAGTCAGAAGACGAATCTTATGTCGTTTTGGCTATGTCATATTTGGTATGTATATCTGATTTTTAATGCATAACGATAGCTTACTAACGAAACATGACAAATCGCTTCACATCCTTTTTTACCTATATTTTTATTGTATTATGCTACGAGTAATTTTACTCTTTGTTTACCTACTGCATCCTGAATCATTAAAGGAATTATTATATTGTGAATACAAGCTTTGAAAGTGACTATAATTTTCTTTTTTATGTAATGTGTTTCTTAGTGTAACGGTGATTGGTTTATAATGAAATAAATTCTTCGAATTATATTATGTTTTTGTTTAGATAAATAAAGGATGGGTTGCGTCAATAGCAGAGCAGATGTTAATGATCTGCATCCCAACATTTTCCAAGTAATGAATGTAGACGATGATGGTAATTTTATATCTCCTGGACGTTTAGAAGTCACTGAGGTAGACATTATATTGTATCAACGTGGCAAACAGCCAATTAAATGGCCGTTGCGCTGTTTACGGCGGTACGGATATGACTTACAAGGACTCTTCAGTTTTGAATCAGGTAGACGCTGCTCCACAGGTCCTGGTATATATGCCTTTAAGTGTCGAAGAGCTGAAGAACTGTTTAATCTTGTGCAGACAAAAATTCAGGTTAATATCAATATATTACTAATTTCTAATATTAATATTTAAATATGTGACAATATTAGAAGAAAATGTTCTTTTATTAACAGGTACGCAACAACACTGGAGATGATACGCTGTCTAGAGATCTTCCAATCCCGTCGCATTCTGCTACATCAGTAACAAGTGCCACGATACAAATGGAGCCTAATTATTTGGATCCAATATCATCCAGAAGTAATAATCGTACGAGTTCTAGATTTCCTCATAGCCAACAGAATGGTATCAGAAGATTAAGCAGTGTCGGAAGCAGTAGTGGCCCAATATCACCCCAAGGTACTTTGGGATCACCGTCACCACCCTCTATGCTGCCACCACCACCACCGATTTCTCAGCCTCATCCGTCCTCTCTTTATGTCAATGAGGAAGTCTTGTCGTCTCTCCCCATCGAAATGGAGCGCAACAATAATAAAAGCCTTGGAAGGGCAATACAAAGGTAGCATTGATTTGTTTAATCAACAGTGTAAAATACTTTGGATGTAACACGATTTTCTCGATATTATTGTAGATCACCACAAAATGTTTCTTTGAATAATGCAATATCCATCAATGGACCTGTGGAAACGGAATTGATACCCATTCAGTGTAGCACAGAAATAACCAATTGTGATGCAACATTACCATTACCGACTATGACAGCCTATATGAACATAGACATTTGTACAGAATCCAATCTAATCTCGCCAACACACAGTACTTTCGAAACGAATCAGCTCAAGGAAGAAAATAATGACATAGATGGATCTGAACATGCATATATGAACATAAATCCTGGACAAGATCACATAGAGAACATTGCCATCAGGGTACGTCCACCTCCATTGTCTGTCTTACAATCAGACATGGAAGAAGGCTCCAGGCATTACTATGCTAATCTAGAAGCGAGCGAAATTGAAAGCCTGAGAAAGAGATTTTCTGGTACTTCGGTAGCTGAAAGGTCACCCTTAGTACCTTCTACACCGACAGGATGCCTGATCAGGGAGGTAAATTATGCAATTTTGGATCTGGATAAGAAAGACGCACCCATCGGCACATCTAATAGTGCGGTAAATGTTGTCCCTTCTCCCCCCGAATCTCCGAACAAGTCGCAAAAAGGCTATGCCACAATAGACTTCAATAAAACGGCTGCTCTCTCGCACTCCGTTAATCCCGTGAATGATAACGAAGGCAGCAGAAAAACTCGTCACAATTCTACGATAAGTGACCTCGTAACTCCATGCAGGCATAATTCAGTAAGTGAATAAATAAGCGGGTGGATGGGTGTGTGCGTGTGTGTGTGGAGAAGAGTGGGTGTGGGTGTGTGGGGTGGCATATTTTATACAGATTATAATGACGTTCGTATAACGACTGTCTATCACTGTAGTAAGAAAAAAGTTGGGAAAGATCGATTTAATTTTCTCATGAGCTTCTGGAACTTATTCAAGTCATTTGATTACGCGTTAAACTTCCAAAGTTTCTTAGCACATCGAAAACTACGTAGTAGTTGATATATACCATCAAATATTCTAATGTATAAATTTGTACAAGTTTTCAGTGCATTTTATCGGAGCAACAATATTAATACATAGTCTTTTTTCCAAGTCAGAATAAGACAACATAGAGAAAATGTTTTTATATGAAAAACATATAGTATAGATAAGTTTTTAGTACTTCATGCAAGCAGATTTTTTACATTTAGCATTTTACAAAATAATATACAGGAATTGCAAGCTAAAGTGCCCTAATCTTTTTCTGTAAATATCGTAGAAATTAATATAGCTCAAGTGATTATAACGAATGCACAAAGTATGGTATAAAGTAAAGAAAGTATAATATAAGTTACCGCTGATAACGAGTATCATATTATAGAGATTTTTAAGTGATTGCTGTCATTTAATTATTATATTCATCACAAGAGCTATAATAACAACAAAGTGTAAGTTTAATATAAATATTTATATAACTGACGTGATCACTTAAAATAAGATCGTAAATGGTATCTTCATTTAGATTTGATATCTATGTAACGTGAATAACTATTAATAATAATAATATTAAAGACAATGTTAAAATAGCTGAATTTATTTAAGTTCCAAAGATTATACATATTTTCATTCATTAAGAGAGAGAGAGAGAGAGAGAGAGAGATTTATACGAATTTTTCACACACGCACACACACTCCCCCATTTCTTTACTAAATTTTATATATATTTTATATATATAAAATTTTCATTAAGAAAAATTTTCGATTTGAATAATAATTATATACAAAATATATATATATATATATATATATATATATATATATATATATATATATATATATCGGCACGTACTTATTCAAATCGAAGATTTTTTTTCTAATAATTTTTAATCCAGTAACGAAATTCAAAACATCCAAGATGTAAATAACTATAAATTTTTTTATGGATAAGTGCATGGACGTTATCATCTACTGTGTTATAATCGTTATAAAAAGTTCGGATTTAAACCAAATATATCAAATATTCATGTTATCAAGAATACAATCTACGAAAAACATAGATATAATTGAATTAAGTAATTCAATAAATTCATTTATTAATCATATTTCTTGACACACGCACATAAATACGTTGCATTCATATAAAGATATTGAAAAATATGTAGAAAATATTACGAATATATATTAAACTACATATTATTTTCTATATATAACATTATACTTACATTTTAGTTTTCGTCAGCGAAAACATAATTTGAACTGTTATTCCTGCTAAATATAGTTTGACATAGATTGTAAGCCACACAAATAACAAGTTTTTTAAGGAAAAGTCGAATTTCTTTGTAGAATGGACAGAATATTTGTATCATATTTTTTAGAAATGTTTACATTTTAAATCGCGACTTGTATATTTTTTTCGTGAAAGTTTTTTTAAGTATAATAAGAAATTGTTTAAGATAAAAGAATAACAGATTACTGAAATAATCGAAAATGCCAAATTTTACACACAGACTTATTATATAATTAATTTTCTTCGTGT
>JANQDE010000037.1:1430477-1463221 GCA_037157785.1 Cephalotes varians | reverse complement strand
CGCGCGCGCGCGCGCGCGCGCGCGCGCACAATTTTTTATTATCATAGTTTTGATTATTTGAAAATCATTGGTGGGAGAACGCTTCTACTAAAAGAAAATACAGAAAATAATCTTGATATTAGAAAAGAAGCATAACTCGATATTTTGGAATGGAAATTCTAATAACATATTTAATATTGATAATCGTAGAATCAGTATATTTAAAGTGACATTTAGATCAAAGACAGAGAAATTAGAAAGGAAACTATCCTATTGGAAAATATTCATTATCTTATGATATTAACATATTTACTGCCACATATATAAATACTTAGCCAGAAATAAAACGGATATTGCATAGCCCTTAGAGTCTCTTCATAGTTCTTATTATTTAGAAAATAGTTGATCGATTATAAAAAAAACATATTAAATAATTAAACGATTGTCACGATGTATAATTTAAATAATTTGATAATATTAATCTGAATGTCTCGCTTATTATTTATTGTATTATATATCATTTTTATCACAAATTTTCAATATTAAATATTTTCAAGAAATACGAATGAACATGTTTTGAAAGACTGAATTTATCAATAATAATAATGTATTTAGTAAATCAAAACTTCATAAACAACTGTAAAAAGTACATTTTTTATTGTATAGTTTTAAATATTTTTTAATGCAACGAATAATAAACGAGCTATTTCAGACAATAATGTTAAATAATCTGCATGATATTTCCGCGATAGATTTTCTGAATAAAATACTTTCTGCAGACTTTAAACAAATACAATCACTTAGAAAACTCTTAAAAATTGGTAGTGAATAAGTTAATAGGAAATCTTTTTAGTTTTAATATTTAACAATTTTATATGAAAAAAGAGATGAATTTATCTTAAATAAGAGAAATCTTAAGACATTGTTAACAGAATTCTAAAAGAAATTAAGGCATTGTTGACAGAATTTTAAAAGAAATCTTTGTTATGATGTTATCGAGAAAATTGGTTTATATGTTATCCTTTAAATTTCCGATATGAATCATATCTTCTAAAATAATATATAATTATAGTCCCCATTTTTTAAATAGCGAAAAGAATTCAGACCTACACATTTTATTAGTAAATCAGAAATGAGCAAACTTTCTTTTTTTTTTATTAAAAGGAAAAGAAGAAATAACAATAAGAAATAAAAATAAACTATTTCTAATTCATCCATAATGAACATAATATATATTATAGAAGTAATCAATATTATTATACAAAAAAATAATAAGGACATTATTTAAGTATCTATTTAGATAAAAAGTTATTTAAACGATCAAATAAATTATTATTAAAATTGAACAAAAATTTATGTAATATGATGCTCATTTCTGATATATTGCAGTGTTACGCATCATGTATGCATATTGTATAGAGGATTCTATATAATATCTATGCTATAATATCTTTACAGTTAGATAACCAATGTCAATATGAAAAACACGATATAGAATAAATAACAATGTGCAAAGCTTGGCATAGATAAAATACTTTTCTACTCTGTATATTATTATATATCAGGTCAGTCCATAAGTGTATTTGTTTGTATTTTTTAAGAATTTTGAAACAATGCAAATAAAACACATTTTACTATTTTAATCAATGATGTATTTATCCTCATTATCTATAACTTCTTGCCATCTTATAGATAATTTTTTTTATTCCATGTGTAAAAAGGATGATTGTGATGCAAAAACACTAACTTCTTTTTCGACCTCATCTTTATTATTCATTCTTTTTCCTTTAAAAAAATTTTGAAGGGCTAAAAATAAATGATAATCATTTGGCAATATCTGAGGAATAAAGTGGATGAGACAGGAGCTCCCAATTAAAACTTAAAAATTTTTTGTAAAGTTGTTTTTGCCGTGTGCTGTCTAGAAGTCGTTAGCTTTTTTGTATCACAACCGGAGTTTTTTTATATAAATGGAATTTAAAAAAAATTACCCGTAAAATGGCAAGAAGTTGTATATAATGAGAATAAATACATCATTGATTAAAATAATAAAATGTTTTATTTGCAGTGTTTCAAAATTCCTAAAAAATACTAACTTATGAACTGATCTGATATAATACTTATAAAATAGAATAGAATGCGCAAAGGTCTATCAAAAGAAATCTTTTTTCAAGTTGATAAAAAATTAATAAATTTTATTCGTATATTTTTAGTTTTATGAACATGTATTGCAATATTGTATCATTGGCCTACAATTTTAACAAAATTCATCAACGCTCAATTATCATCAACATTACGTTAAATATCATGGATACATATATATATATATATATATATATATATATATATATATAAAATTAAAAATGTACAATCATTTATCCAAAGAATATGTTTTTAAGATTATATATGATTTAAAATATTTTAATTAAATTAAAGTAAAATGTATAATCAAGTTTTTTATTATATTTCTAGGGCCATAGTTTTGATAACATAATCCATAACTTTTTCCTGTGCCAGAATTATTCATTGTAATTAATGATTTGATAAGATTAAGGATTTTTTTTAAATTTAGGAACTGTAATTAAAGACTGTTATAATGAAAGAAAATGTTATTGAAAGGAATGAGCGTATGTGATCGAATATTTCTGTAGAATATATCGTCTGTTTTACGAATTGAAATAGAATGTGCCAAAAAAGACACATAAATTTGTTTAATAACGTTCAGAGCTTAATGATATAGTTTAGTTTTTTTTGTGCTACGTACAAATTCTTAAAATGAGTATGACCGATAACAATGACATAATGTCAATGTTGAACATGCAATATAGCAGCCTGCATTATAGACACACACACATCGAATTTAATTTCTATCGAAACATACGTATGTAAGTTTGAATGCATGTATAAACATATGTATCATATATGCCATACCACACGTGCGTACCAACTACAAGTAATAATATCATAAGAGCTTTTTATCAGTAGGCCACCAAAAGTTCGAAACGTGTCTCAGCGCTCGTGCAACAGTATTACATATATGCCTATCGTTTCTTAATTTCTTATAAATTTTGCAAATCCGTGATAAATGTAACTATTTGTTAAAATGTGATTATTTAATGTCTAATAGATATCTTAAATGTTACTGTTAGGCGATATTTTATGCGATCAGTTCCAAGTTATATTGGCAAATATTTTCGTAAATTTTTTTGTACATCTGTAAAACTTTTGTACATCTGCAAAACAAAATCTACGTAACACACTAGATCTACTGAAATTTCACGACTGTGAGACATGTTTTATAACAGATGTATAATGAAATTCGAAAGGAATCTACAACTTGTACGTTTATTCTTCTTTTATCTCAGTGCATATAATGGAAAAAAGCCTATATGAAATAGCGAAGATATATTTATTTTTATATAGTGTCTTCTTGACGTTTCAATCAACAAATTATAGTGAATTACATTATATACATTGTACGTTGATCATTATATATTTATTTTATAATTCTAACACAGCCTTTCAGATAATATGTGATGTACTTTGAAGGATTTTAAAATCCATTTGTATTTTTAGCTGTACATACAAATATGTTCTCGATTTACTCATTTTCGCTTCATTTCAAATTATATGGATTTATAAAATATACACTAATGTTATAAAAATCGTATTGTTTTATTTTATTAATTTCCGTTCAAACAGTTCATGATGATATAACAACTAAGCCTAATTAAAACATTAATAATGTAATAATAACGATGGCAAGATTATGACGAATTGCTAATAATAATGAAAACAAAATGATATAATGACGATAATGGCATTAATGTTTATTTGTAAAATATATTGTAGTTTTATATATTCTAAATCGTAGATAGACGTTGCAATCTTTTAAATTAAATGCATTTGATCGACAAGCGGGATTTATATATAGCAACGATTTTATATTATGTTTATGATTAGACATATAATTTCTGCACGTATTAAACATGTATCGCGCGATATTGAGCAAGTGTAATAATTGCACTTTATCCATAGATTGATATTTAGTGATCTTAAGCAAACTGCCGGATGTCAGTAGGAAATCAATGGATCACGCGGCGAGTTGTCGACGTCTGGTCAATTCATGATCGATCAAGAGCGAAATGTCAGGATGCCGAGGCAAGATGGTGGCACAATAATGCATGGTCTGGCTGGGATCGGCACCAGCTTTCAACAGTATTCTGACGGCGTTGACGAATCCGCTCTCAGCGGCGACTTGCAACGCCGTCAGACCGTCGATATTAATCTTCTCCAATTGAGCTAAGGGTGAGGTGACCAACAATGATACCGTTTGATGAAATCCTCTTGCTGATGCAAGATGCAACGGAGTGTTCCCGCCGGCGTCCTGCGTGCCAGGATCCTCGCCGTTCTCAAGTAGCTTCGTCACCATATCGACATGGTTTTTTCGCGACGCTATGTGCAATGGGGTTTCACCGTACCGCGACGTAATGCCGGTCGGCGTGTGTTGTATCAATAATGTCGCCGTGTTTAATGCACCGCACTCCAAACTCTCGTGCAAAGCAGTCTCTCCACGATCATTCTTCAGCGCGGTATCCGCTCCGGCAGCTAGAAGCGTACGAATCAGCGATTCGATGTCAGTTTTGTGATTGTTATCTGTAAGATAACGTGCCATTAAAGCTCTTGCAACTGCGTACTCTTTTCGTTTGACAATCGCGAAATGAGCGAGAATATCTACTATTCGAAAAAGTCACGCGCGTTGATGTTTGTACAGAAGAATATTATTTGTTTCTTTTGAAAAAATTGTATAAAAGTACGCGCACGTAGAATTATGTGTTGAATACAAAATGGCATAATCATAAAGTTTTTCAAAGACATCTAAGGTTTGATTATAAGTGATTGGAAGTTAAAGATCATTTAAAAACTAAAAACTTTCAAAGATACAAATAAATAATAAATTAGTTTCAAGTAGATTTCACTTAATAGAATTTAAATTTAGGGCTTACATATACATACAGTTATGAGAATATATAATGTTGAAAAATTAATTAAAAGTAATGATGCTTCGATATTTTCAGAGAAAAATCGATTCGCAACTGTCCAAAGATCCGCAATTTAAAGGAGTCGCTTAATAAAGAATATTCTGTGTATAGACAATAGTGATTGTACCAAAGATAGTTGACGATGCTAAAATGTGCAAGGCACTTCGGCCTTGATGATCTTTAGCATTAACGGGTCCCGCTTTCGCCAGTAATTCTAACGTCTTCAGGGCCGCGTCGAAATTATGACGAAAGGATTTTAGCGACGTATGAGTCGACAGTTGACGAGAGAGCACGTGCAACGCAGTCGATCCACTGCCGGCCTCTTTAACGCCTGCCGGACAATTATATTTCAAGAGATCCTCCACGAATTTCAATACGTTGCCCGGTCCACCGTTCAGGATTACTCTGTGAAGTGCAGTTTCACCCCGCGGTGAACGCACAGCTGGATCGCATCCGTTCGCTAGTAGTACGCTGCAATCCGGCAATAAAAAGATATAAAAAGTACCCATGTTTTTCTACCATTATATTATATAGTAAAAATAAAAAGATAAAAATTTATAAGGATTAATATGTCACAATATGTTACAATATTATGAATATATACTATACACGTTACGAAAATAAAAGTACACTGTGCAAACGTAAGCTATTTTTAACTTTTACGTCAAATCATCAGACGACAATTGTTATAATTGTACGAAGTATATACATAATATCGTGCTTTAAATTAATTTTTTATTTAACATTATGCGGAAATATTTTATATTATTAAAAATTTATTAATACATCTAATCTGTACAATTATTCTTAAAAATCTTATGGATTTTGATATAAATTTCTGATGTAAATAATAACGTCATTCTGAAAATCAATAAATTTATAAAAACAGTTAAAGATTCAAGAGATAATGTTACGATGACTCGTGGATGACTTTGAAAGTTTTAAATTAATATAATTTGCGGGAAGGATAAAGTTAAGGAAAGTAAAGGAATATGGTCTTATCTAAACAATTGCATTCTACCGATTCTAAAAGATCTACCTTAATACCGGCAGGCAATGACTCGTTGCTGCCATCAAGAGGGGTGGATCGCCCGATACGTTCCAATCCGGTTCGTCCAGGTTTTGCACGCAACCGTTAGCGATCAACGTCGAGACACGCTTAGCGTTTCCTGATCGTACAGCATCATAAAACAAGTTACCGTTCTGCCGGCTGATAATTTCAAATTCATCTTGTTTCTCGTCCATATCTAGACAAATTTCCGCCACATTCTTACAGCAAACTCGCATGTCTTCCACTGCGGTATCTCGAAATTTCTCCCCGACGTGAACGTTACTGTCACACGCGCGTCGTTCCTGCACTCGGATTTCCAGCATGCTCCGATTCTTCTGATCCTTATCAAGATCCTTGGTCTGGTTCCTTCTCGCACTGCACGCAGATGTGCTTTCCACCGCAATATTATTTGCCAATAAAACCGATAATAATTTTTTCTCCTTATGTCTCTCGTTATCTTCGCAGGACGACTCCTCGTTTTTTAATCTACTCATTCGCGAAATATCATTTACTGAATTTACAGAGATGCCGACGCTTTTTTCGTCCTCATTTTCCTTCTGTTTCTCGAACAATCCCAGATCCCTATCGAATGATTCATCAGGCAAAACGCCGATTTCCACGGAAGGAAGCGTGGATTCCTCGAAAAACGAGTCACCTGTTGCGAGACTGGCTTGAGACGACGGCGAGGTCTCCTCCATGTCAGGGATAGGGCTCGGATTGTTCGGCTCTCGGCCGTTGAAAAGTACTTTCGCAATATCGTGCGAACTTATCCTCTTCTGTTGTTCACGTTCTATCGTCGTTTCGTACGCGGAAGTCATCGCGCCTGCACGCTTAATTGGCCTTGATTATTTGTTCACGCAATTGGCTCGACACTCTCAACGAACGGCGAACGCGTGTAATTGGTCTGCGTATTGCGAGAAATTTCGCTTTCGCCACTCAGTTGGATCACACAGGCAATATTATACAATAAATTCCGCACTGTAACAAAAAAAAAAAAGAAAACGCAACGGGAGGTCAACGAAACTGGCGTACGAAACGACGGAGCAAAACCGAAGCGAGCACGAATCGCCGGCGTTTTACGACGCTTTACTAAAAACATGTCTGTACCGGCTTCTCCTCTTTTTCTTCCTCCTCTTCTTCGGCTCCCTCCACTTCTCTAGACTGCCATTCTGTTTCGCGTTGTAGCTTGTAACGCGTTTCGTCTTCATTCGTTGCCTACCCCACTTCAATAGTTTGCATGTTCCTTAATCTTCCTCAAGTGAGCCATGGGTGCCGAATCATTGAAATTTAGAGCGATCGCGATGCTGAACGATCATTGAATTTATTAGTATTCTTGTGTAAAATAAAAGTTACATTTTTAACTATAGAAAAAAGCGCGCATGTGAAATATATAATTTTTTTTATATTCTGTAATATATTGTTTAATAATAATTATTAAGCAAGTGAAAGTGCTTACTTAATGAAGTCATTCACTTTGTGTCACTTTTCTCTTTCATTATCATTTTAAATAGTATTCCGAGTATACTTAAATAAATAGTACTATACTTAATATTTTTCCCTCTCTCTCTCTCTCTCTCCATGTGACAAAATTAACGTAATTCGACGATACGAATCTTAATCAACCTAGAAATAAAGAGATATATATAATATTTCAAATCATTACAAAATTGAATTACTATTTCATAGTCTTTACCAGTTACTTATTATGCAGCTTCTCTGTACGGCACGATGTGCTTGAAAATTTCTGCAAATCGGATTACACTATTCGCTACGCCTATTAACTAGCTGCTGTCGAGTACTGATAATGCAAAAAAATTTCAAGAGAGAAGAAAACTCGGCGATGTTGTGTGATCAGTCAGATGTATGAAGAAGAGAAGAGAAGGGATGCGTTTACGTTGCACGTGTGCTTGTTCAGTGTGAGAACTTAGTATCTCAATGAAACGATAAACATGTACGGTACAATTCAGTACAAATGCGTCTAAAAAGCTACCATTTTATTGAACATCGGTTTACAATAACTTAAATGCGAGTGATGAACATGACGAAGAACATGACGATTAAAAAATCGCAGAGCCGGTAAAATAACAGTGTATGTGTTTCTTTTCATATGGAATAATAATCATTCATTTATATAAAGTTATGCTATTTATATTATAAAAACAAGTGAGTCTTATATGTGCTAAATAAGATACCAATCTGCAACTGATTAAACTGTTGAAGAGATCGTAGCTTTCTAATTAAATCAAAGGAATCCGATAAACATCAATTAAATCCATATCCACTGAAACAGAAATTCATAATAACATAATGTATTACATTCTTTCATTGTTAATAATAGTATAAGTGATATTTGCTATATACCTACCATTTATCTGCTTCGCGATCTGGAGCCTGATCGAGATTTCGACTTGCTTCGATCTTTGGAAACAGACTTCCGTTTCTTGCGATATTTATCCTTGACGCAAACGCTCCTGCTACGGGATGGGCTGCGACGTGATGAACGCGAACGCGAGCGATTACTGCGGGATCTTGAGCGAGAACGTGAGCGCGATCGCGATCGTGAGCGCGATCGTGATCTTGATTTGGACTTTGATCGCGAACGGGACCACCTAGAGTAAAAGTCATAATAAATAAATGTTAAAAAAATAGCCGTGCATATATTTTGCCTATCTACTACAGAACATTAATATGAAAATTAATATGATTTTCAAAAACTGGAAATTATTCAATTTTTATATAGCATATATCACCAAAATGACAGCGATCCTGTGTCACCAATAATGATAAAATCTAATCTTATAAAACCTTTAATTTATATATGATTAATAATTATCTATTAGATGTATAACAAGCTTATCATCTTTTACAAATATTAAAAATATAATATTTAGATATTAAATTCTCTCTCTAATGTATATTAGTATAACAAATAGTTATCCAAACTCTGATAAACTTATTAATTAATTCTAAACTTTACATATTCATTATAAAAGTATTATTTAATATCTTTGAGCAATTTCTATTTGACAAGATTGTTCAGCTATTTCCATAAATAAATACAACTATCTTTACAAGTCATGCAAGTTTGCTTACACATAATAATGTAAGTGGATTTGTTTATGTTCGAAATATTTAGCCATCATTTATATCAATCCTTGAAGAATATATTTGACTGTTCTACTTATATACCATCTTTCTTGGTTGTGCTCATAGCATACAATTGTGGATTGCGTGCGCAATAGCTGCGCCGAGAAGGAGGAGCGGACGAGATTTTTGTAGATAAAATTACGAGAGGGTCCGAGATGAACGGATGAAGAGTGGCTAGAGACAAAACCGCTGAAAGTTTGTCTCTCAGCAATCATTAGGTATTATGACGATAAAAACAACGACGATAACGACCATGATGATGATGATGATGATGGCGATGAAGACAACTATGACGATGACGACGACGACGACGACGACGACAACGATGACAACGACGACGATGATGACGACGACGATGACGACGACGATGACGACGACGACGACGACGCTGACGACGACGACTACGATGGAACGACGACTAGGCAGAAACCACGGATAGCTGAACGAAGAATGCCAGAAGTGCCAGACGTGCATAAACTCTCGATTTAGGGTGATGATCAGTGGTCAGCGGATCGGTATCGTAGCAGTGCGCAGAACTAGCCACCCCGTGTCCGGTCGGTTACGGCTCATGTTTGCCGCGTTTTTTCGCTCGCAGAGTGTGCAGAGGGAAACCCAAAGTAGATGTGGAGTGCTCTACGCTGTAACTACGACGCGCGGTGTGTGTCACAAATGTGAACCCAAGGCGAATCTCGCGCGACAATGTCGAGTAGCAACACACATTTCACATGCGTGTGCTGTATGTTCAGCCGCAACTCCTATAAATAACGGGCAATATTACGTTGGCCGTTTTACAACCAGTTTTTTTATGTTTGTAGAAATATATTTTCTTTTTTTAAATCATTGCTAATTATATCAAGTCTAAATAGCTTATAATTATCATTGTTTAAATAATGGAACCTATACAATTTTTTTCATAAATGCAAAGTAAAATTGGCACAATGATTGTAATATTGTGATAGTCATTGATCAAATAAATATAACTCAATAGAAATCATACTGTATATATTAAATGTTTGTTTTCTAATTATTAAATACTAGATAAAGAATGTCTAATTGAAGGAATTGAAGGAAATGGCTGATTCACAAGAAATATGGTCCGTTCTCTTAAACTGAACTTTTTGCACAATTTATCTTTTTTCCTTTTCTTTTCAATGTGGAGAGAAAAAGAGGAAAGGTAAACGATGCAAGAAGTTCAACTGAAAAAAACAGACCAATAAAATCTTTTATAATATAAACTCTTATGTTGGTTCACATATAACAAGAGATAAAATTTTTCTGTAATTATGTTATAATCCTTTTCCATTTTGCAAAATAATTCTCCATAGTATATGTGGGAAGATAAAAATTTGCATGTACACATATAATTCAATGTATAATTTTTTTAACACAAAATATACAGGATGTAATTAAAATAAAGCGACAAATTTCAGGGGCAAGCTCCCCATACTAAAAAACATGAAAAAAGTTCATATCAACATATATCCACAAACTCACTGTTAATAAGACACAGCTCAAACAAATGTTCATTAATGGAAAATGAAAAAGTAATATGTTATTATTATTATTATTAAATATTTATTTTTAATTTTTAATTACAACAAAGTTCAAAGTGTTTCCCATTTGATTCAATACATGCATGAACGCGTCAAATCATGGACTGTCACACTTTTTCAAAGATCCCGGAACAGTTGCGAATGGTTTCACAAATTAATCAAAGATGCATTGATATAGTAGATTTTCGTTATCGATTTGAACTTCATAAATCAAGAACTTTAAGTATCCCCACAGATAAAATAAATAAATAAGTTGGATAAGGAATCGCTCCTATTGTAAATAGTGAATTGCATTAATGAACATTTTAAGCTAGTAACAAGTTGGATTTGTAGATATACATTGATATTGATTGAACTTTTGTTCATGTTTGGGAAATTTGCCACCAAAGTTCATCCTCTTATTTTAGTTACACTCTCTCTCTCTCTGTGTATGTATGTGTGGGGGAGGGTGTGTAGGTGTGTAAAAAAAAAATATATATATATATACAGAGAGACTTGATTCATTTAAGTTTTAGATATTTCTTTCCTTTTATACATCAAAATTAATGAATACAAAATAATTATTTCCATTTAAAAAAAGATATTTCCAAAACTTACCTTCTTCTACGAGAACTTCTATGACGGTGACAATCTCTTGCATAATGGCCCCTTTCACCACATTCGTAACATTTATCTTCTGGATGGAAAGGTCTCCCAATGCCTCTTCTAGAGAAACCTCTGTCTCTTAATTTCTTTCCGTTTGATAACTCCACGCGAACGCGTCTTCCACATAGAATACGACCATCCAGTCCTCTTACAGCATCTTCTGCATCTCTAGGATCTTCAAATTCGACAAAAGCAAATCCAGGAGGGTTCCTGGCAACCCAGACATTACGCAAAGGTCCATAGTAGGAAAATGCATCCTCTAATTGTTGTTTACTAGCACTGCTCCCTAAATCTCCTACATAGACCTTGCCATCCGAAGGATAACGCGAGATCTAATAAGTATATAAAAAAAATTGTGTATACATACATATACAAGCAAAATCATGATATCAATATACACATAAGAAGAATAAATTCACCATATTCTTCTCTGTATATTTAAATTCAAAGAAAACAATTTATCTTGAATTTTTTTGAATAAATTCTTTCCAAAATAACATTTAAAGAAATATGATACCAAATTTGTGAAACAATAACGTTTTATTACTTTCAAAACACATTTATGCTAAGCAATAACAATTCAGATTTTTATACCTTGCTCATCTTATTAGCTTCGTGGAATTCTTGTGGATACAGATGTCTGCAAAGATTGTCGGAACTATGGCATATTTTCCGAGAAATGTACGAATGTCAGCGGCAGCTTTCTGCGCGTTATCGATTCGAGAGAAACAAATTACAAATTGATTAGAAACTCCTCTGTAAGACCAATTTTTCAACAGCGCTTTCACCACGATATTTACGATAATGTCCACCAATACCGAGAATATTCGCTACATGCGTTTAATTTACTGGCCAATCATCAACGGGAACTCATTCAGCCGATATCGTAGTTATACCAGAAAGAAGCCTGAGAATGGCCATACCGATCTTTTTCGTGGAGCCATCAGAATCCCCGTACACCAGCGCACCATTTTCTATTTTAGCGTGAATGGTACTACGTACCGCGTATTGCCGATAAAATTGCAGCATCGAAAATGGATGCGGTGCGAGTCCGTGCTAAGAATTGCCTTCCCACCACGGCACCTCTTAGCACGGACTCGCACCACATCCATTTTTGAAGCTGCGATTTTATCGGTAATATGCGATATGTAGTATCATACACGCTAAAATGGAACGCTAGTGTACAAAGATTCTGATGGACCAATCCTTGTGCGTAGTATGCGATGCTTTCTTTTTTTGATTGGTCAGTCATAGAGTCGCAACACTACGACCTCATTGTGGACCTAGCATCAATTTATTGGCGATTGAATATATGTAATATGTATTCGATGGTGGTTGTCATAGCGATGGCGCGATGAAATATTTTGATGTATACACGATAACATTACGTCGTATTACGTGCATCATATTTCGATAATTATCGAAAGTAATATGATGTCGGATTAGTGTACATACGTTAAGAATCGCTCGAACCGATTTACAACAACAGTAATCCAAGAATGAGTATAATTTTTGGCGGTAGCGATGGTAATGAAAATATCATTATTTTTGACATATCAAAAAATGAAAGAAAATTAAATGAAGAGTTTAAAATACTTCAACGAAAATTGAAAGCAAAGTGGAAATTTATCGAGTAAGTTAAAATTTATTGGATAATTCTCAACACATTATATATATATATAAAATATATATAAATTATATCAATCACCAATATTCTCATTAACTTGAAAAATTTATGCTCAGTGAATATATTTTATTATAGGAATAATGAAGTTATATCGCAAGAATCATTGGCAAATGTCAAGATTCTAATGTTACCAGGACCACTAAGCAAATTTACCGAACTTGAAATGAATTCCATTAGAACTTTTTTAAATTCTGGTGGCAATGTTTTTGTCACGCTTGGAGAAGGTGGTGAAAATAAATCCAATACAAACATTAATTTTTTACTAGAAGAATTTGGTATAATGGTAAATAATGGTACGTAAAATATTTACAGAAAATAATAATCTCTTTTTTTCAAATTCTTTCTACATATACCAAAAAGTTGCATTCTAATTTTTATTTTCAGATAGTGTAGCTCGAATGAGTTATAATCAAACAATGCATCCTAAAGAATCTCTAATATTCCAAGGCTTGTCAAATAAGTCCATATTTCTAAAGAATTATGATGAATACGTGTAAGATAAAACTTAATATTTAACTTGTGATAACTTCTAATTATTAATAAATTATTATTTTAGTGATATGAAATTTTTGTATCCTTATGGTGCAACATTAAACGTAGTGCAACCATCTGTTGTTGCTTTATCCAGTGGATCAATCGCTATTCCAATGAATAGGCCAATCTGTGCATATCATTGTATAAAAAATACTAACGGCAAGCTCGTTGTATTAGGTTCGTCTAGAATGTTGACCGATACTTATATAGAAAAAGAAAATAATGATGGCTTACGAGAAATGATTTTTGACTTTTTTGAATTAAATGATACAGAAATGGTGGATTTTCATACCGATGATGTAGAAGTAAGAGTTATTTATATAAATTATAATATAAAGATTCTTAACTTAAGATTTCTTAATTTTTGAATTTTCTTTACAAAAAATAATTAACAAATTGTATTTTTGTGTGCAGTTTTGGGAATACAACTTTGTGCCAGATATAACACAACAGGCTGACAATCCAAAAGTTTGTACTCAAGATTTAGATAATATTGACATACCTCGTGAATACACCAAGTTATTTAAACATCATTTTTATTCTATAAATTTAAACATGGTGCCAGTTTGCATAAAAGCATATGAGGTTTTAGGAGTAAAACATGAATCGCTTACTTTGATTTCACCTCATTTTGAAGCACCTTTACCGCCTACGCAAGCTTCGGTGAGCACAATATATATATAATATCTAGTTTTTATATCTGTTTTGTAATTTTATACTTTAATTTATGATTACTCATTTTATATAAATTTGAAATAATTCTACAGGTATTTCCTCCGAGCTTCCAAGACTTACCTCCACCTGCTTTGGAGCTGTTTGATTTGGATGAAGCTTTCAGTTCTGATTTATTAAAATTATCACAGCTTACTAACAAATATATGGCAACAAAGGAATTGTTAAGTGACAAGGAATTAGATCATTACATCAGGGAATTTGGAAGTATAATAAGGAGAAACAATTTCGACACACACACACACACTGCTAAAGATGTATTAAATTCTGTTTTTCAAAAAATCTGCAGTTACAAAGCAATGCATGATTGAAATTTTTGTATAGAAAAATGTTGTAATTTATTGTAAATAGTTGATTTTATAATACTAATCGATTAAAGTAAAGTTTAACAAATGAAGGCAATATTACGTTTTATTTGAACTTTCCTCTTGATATTGCTCTGCAGAGCTACGATAACCAATTGGGCTTTAGTAGACAGAGAAGGAAGTTCATACTATTATTTGCCTCTCACTTCACGCGTGTCTCTATCCCCACCACTGCGATCAGCGGTCAGTTCTGTATGTGAAGTGTTAAAGAGGGTCTTAAGTGGTATCTCTATTTCTTTCTAGCACAAAGATACTATGAAAGCTACACTATGGTCTATAATCTCTGTGCTGTGGAATAGAAGTAGACGGCACGGATCTGATAACCCACATCGCCAATTGGCTAATTTAAAATAAAATTTTCTTATTGGTGATCCAGTGGAAAGACTCTAAGCACCGGGCGATGTGAGTGGATGTGTGCTAACGGAATCCTCCCGACGGCACAGGGCACTGGACAATCATATTCTAACAGACTACCAGTATATCTATATATGCGCAAAGGAGATGCGCATTCGTCTCCGCATTTCTACCCAAAACCCCCTAAAATACGGATATCTCCGCACTTCTGGCATCCCTGAGAAAGCCTCTCAAGTCGAACATCGAGCATCCTGAGCTTGCTATTCGTTAATTTCGATCACGTGGCCTGTTTTTAGCGAATGGTAAGTTCACGACATTCGACGCTTCCTAATGGTACCTTTACGCATGCGTGCAAAAGTGTAAACGCCACAACCATGCGTCGCATGCGTCAAAAAACCAACATTTCCATTACTAAGGGCCACTTTTACCAACGTCGGTTAGGTTAACCGATGGTTAAAGTGTCAACCGTGATTGGTTCATTCTGGTCAAAGACAAATGCGATTGGATAATTCCATTGGAATTAACCGTCGGTTAGTTTAACCGACGTTAGTGAAATTGACCCTAAGCTAACCGATGGTTAAAGTGTCAACCGTGATTGGTTCATTCTGGTCAAAGACAAATGCGATTGGATAATTCCATTGGAATTAACCGTCGGTTAATCTAACCGACGTTGGTAAAAGTGGCCCTAAACCAATTGTAATCGTTGTTTGTGAGACTTAAGACATTATCTTCACTGAAAATTTATATTAAAAAACTATGATTGCTTAGTCTACAATAATAAAATAGTTTTTGCTATTTAAACAAGATCTCTGACTTTTATGCAATCAATCAACCACTACGAAAATGTCCGTGTTTTTCGTAAATGCGTAAGTAAACAAACTTTTATCATTTTTAGGTTATGCATTAATGCATTCCCGATATACTGTAAAATATATATGTAGAAAAAAGATAATATGTTCATCTGCAGAATAATTCTTTTATTTTTCATACACTTTATTTTTCTATTTTCGAAGTACTTCATAATATAATATATTTTATTTTGGTATATACTTATTGCGATAAGAAAATATTTATAAATGATATCGTAGAATATAACAGGTATATAACAGAAAGATCGCGCATTTTATTGCAAAAATATTTAATATATATTAAAATATTATTTTTATATAATATTATTTTTAATAATTTGCATTAAGCTTCTTTTATTCTACAAAATTTTTTTAGTTTTGTAAAAGAGATTTAATATATTTTGGAATATTTAACTTTTTTATTGGAGAAATTCATAATTACTTTATTTATAATATTATAGTGTTAACATTAAATATATGTAATATATATATATATATATATAACTGACATTTTCATATTTATATTAAAATTAATATCTAACCAAAGTTTTTATAAATATAATATTGTTTATGATAAATAAACAAAAAACAAAAGATGCTTGTCTTTGCAATTGTGTAGAGCTGAACACACACACACAGTGTCATTATAAAAATATTTTTTATATTTTTAGAAATCAAGATAGCGAAGTAGAAGGCGATTCAAATGGTGATTTGCAGATTGCCTCACCTGGCAATTCCGAGGCTCAACAAGCATTGGCTCACTTCTGGCCAAAAGTAATGGAAGAAATAAAAAATATCACAACTGTTAGTAAGACTATAGTAATCCAAATAAAGTAATCTGAATCTTATTCTTTCAATATTTAGATAAATGTTCTTGTTATATTAGATGGATCTTAAAACACAATCTTTACCATTGGCAAGGATAAAAAAGATCATGAAACTAGATGGAGATGTAAAGATGATAAGTGCAGAAGCGCCTATGCTTTTTGCCAAAGCGGCAGAAATCTTTATACATGAACTGACCCTCAGAGCTTGGGTGCATACAGAAGATAATAAAAGACGAACTCTTCAACGAAATGACATTGCAATGGCAGTTACAAAATATGATCAGTTTGATTTTCTTATAGATATAGTACCTAGAGACGAAATAAAACAAAGTAAGGCACAAAACGAGGCCACTGTACGTACATCTATGAACTCGGATCAAGTTCATTATTACTTCCAATTGGCGCAGCAGCAAGCTTCGGCGAATCAAGGTGTGCAAAGTAGTGGCACTACCACGCAACCTATACAAATTGTTCAACCTTCTGGTGGACAAATCCAGACCATCAATATCAGCAGTCCAGTAGAACAGGTATATAATTTGACTGATTCACAAAAGAACAGTCTGTGTACATTAATCTTTATAATTTCATCAATTTTAGGAGAGTACCAACACTACTACGGCGCAAACAGTTACAGTACAAAGTCCACAGCAATCATCCAATCAACAAATTATTCAGTTGCAACAACCTCAACAGACATCCACCACACAGGCTGGAGGAATACAAATCGTACAACAGATCGTCACTCCTAGTGGCGAAATTCAACAAATACCTGTAAATATAAATAATTTCTTTAAAAATGATCTATTTATTTGTTTAATTGCGTGTCACCTTTAGTCTTTTTTCTCTTTTAGATTCAGTTGACTCCCCAGCAATTGCAGATGATTCGCATGCAAGTGCAAGGCGGAAGCAATCAACCAATTATAATACAAACCGCTCCGATCCAGACTCAACCACAATTAATACAAGTTGCACAAGGCTCTCAAGCTCCAGTTTTTTTACAAGCCTCCAATGCTGATACCGAATAATAAATTACCTTTAACCCTTTTTTAGCTATATTTATAAACAATACAATATAATGAATGAGAGATTTTGATAGATTATCATTTTATAATTAAAATTACTCGATAAATTAATCAATTGCCAACATTTAAAATAAACACTTTTTCTATTTAACTTGAAATAAGGAGGAAAAAATATAATTATTTGATAATTAAAATTATTAGGCAATTAATTAATGTCTAGAATAATTATCTTTCTTTTCTATTCAAATTTCTTGTGTTTGTGTGTGTGTGTGTGTGTGTGTGTGTGTGTGTGTGTGTGTGTGCGCGTGTGCGTGTGCGCGCGTGCGCGTGTTAACATCTAAGATTGATGAATTTATCATATAATAAATATATCTTCATTGTAATATTGTTTCACTTTTTTATTATTCACTATTTTCTGATGAAATATACAGCGTACTAAAAAATTATTAATAAGAAACTGAAAATCGAGTTTTTCATAATGATAATCAAAACGTAAAAAGTGAGAACCTTCTACAGAAAAACGAATTTTAATAAATTATTTGCTAGAAGAATCTCACTTATTTCGTGATGTATGCTTTTTAAATATTCTATAGAAAGTTATTATCCGAAAATTCTTTCTCAAAGATATCTGTTCATCATGATTGTGCATCCGAGCGTTGTTATAAGCTGATCGAAGAGTTGGTCACTGAAGCGAAATGAAGTGAATCGAGGCGATGTAAGGTGAAGAATAAAGATAAGCAGCCAACGCAAGATGTAATCTGATTCGTACGTCGCGTTCCTTGGCCGTTGGCTGCCTGCTTCGCATGGCTGAGCTTAGGACTGGCTGGTGCAACTTGTATTATGTTTCACGTTGCTGCGGTTCTTGTCTGGCGAGTCTTGACGTTCAGAATCTCTACAAAGCCTCGAAATGTCACGTAACAGTAACTACACGTATTCTTATTAAATCGTTAATATGCATATTAATATTATGCTATCAACTTTTTAATGTAAATGAAAAATAATTATGCATTCATTAATCATTCGCTTAGCATGGAACGCGTATATATGGGAACCTAAATCATTATTATTCTGCCAATAAATAACAATAAATTAATGCTATATAAATTGCTATATAAATGTTTTAAATTAAATTAAAATTCATCTCTAATTCTTCAAAGATTAAATATTTAATTTTATCGTATAAATATTCTCATTTCATCTAATTTTAATTCATTCATGATCTACGAGGAATCAATTTAAACGCGAATAAAGCATGTGGAGGAAGATAAAATGAGAGCTAACTAAAGAGACTGATATTTGCCGATGTATTAAAACTTGATCGATCGGAATACCAATTCGCTGGGAAACCCTCGAATATATGTACGGGGTGTTGAAAAGAAAATAACATGTAGATAATCTTATCTTTACGAATTTTTTCTATTTTTCTACTTGAAATAAATTTTAGCAAAAATTTCGTCAGATGCTATCTTTTTACATCTTACTTTTCATTAAATATGTTATAAATAAGCGTTAAATTCCGTTTAAATTTACACGAAATTAAGTGAATATAACAAATATTGTCATTGTTTCTTTATATCTACAGCAAACACTATATATATATAACTTATATATATATATATATATATGTATATATATATATATAACTTATATAACATAGATGTAAAACGTGTATTTACGTATATGTTATATATAGCAGTTATATTCGCAGTTATGTTTGCTAGGGGGGGAGGTCTACCTTTATCATATACTATGAAATATAAACTAACATATACTATGAAAAATATTTTCAACTCTGCGATTGTGTTCGCGATGGCTACTTTTTATCTTATTTTGGCACAATCTTAAAATTGATATATATAAAATTTTTCAACCCTCTCTCTCGAATGATCAACATCATTAGGCGCATATTCTAAATGGAATAAACTAGACTCATCAGGATACAGGATTCAAACATGACATATAACCTGGATGTCTTTTTTTTTCTTTTTTATTAACACAAAACAAAGATGCGCTCTATTTACTGACCGCTACGAATCTGGTTGTCAGGGCAACTACGAGCACGCATACAGCGTCACATCCGGCAAAAATCTCAATTGGTCATTGAAATCATAATACAAATACAATTCTGCGCTGCGAAAAGATATAGAAAACGAAAAAGAAAAATAGACAATTTTCGAGATTGCAAAACATTCCTTACTGCCGCAAACAAGCGTGGAGGTGATCTTGGCGCGCCCGAAAGCATTCGAAATTTATATTCGCCGAAATTACACTGGAGCTACTGATTTTAATTCCTCGCCTATATGGTGACTGCCTGATAGATCCTTTCCACCCCGCGATCTACGCCACTGCCTAAATACTCGGATTTCACGACATGTTTACAAAGATCCTAGAGATAAGTTGAGAATGGCCGCCGCAGCCCCATGCCTCCTCCATGGGTGTAAGGTGACAGCTGCCTGCGCCTGCGTTGCACGCGCGCGCGCACACATACACACAGGAATGTTCTCAGCGAAAGAAAAGATGGAACCGAGTGACAAACACAAAATGAATTAATTATTTAAATTCGCAAGTTGTCGTCCAATATTTAACTATTCCAAATATCTTGAAAAGCTATCAATAAACATGTACATAAAATTGAAACAATCTTATTATATTTCCACGTTTCTGTTAGTAAAAATCTTGCTTAATACTTGCTTAATAAAGATACGGATAAGAAAAGAAACGATTTTTGATTGTCCTTTGATAAATGGGATTTTTTTAAATCTTTTATTAGCAAAGGTCGCACGTTTTTTTTTTCAATCGGTTGTAAAATTCAAATGATCAGTATGTTCTTGTCTTTGGTACCTGAAACTGAATCGGAAGGACAGAACACCCTATATAACGAAGGGAGAACGCACATACCTACTCACACCAAATCACACCAATCCTCGTCACATACGTACATACACGCACAACGATAAAACGGGGAGAGAGATATCGCGCTTACTTCGCTTTGGCCCAAAACTCACAGGCTCTCTGTGTGCATCCATTTTTTTGCAGAATCATACTTCAAGTACGCGTCGTATATTAATTGCGGAAGAATAGCGCATTGGTCTCTAAAATCTATCAAGACTTTATCAAGACTTTTAACTTAAAATCTACATTATATATAGCATTTCGTCAAACTTCTTCAGATCTTTGTCAGCGAATATGTCAATACTTATATCCATTAACTCTTTGTGATCCTTTATTGACGTGCACTTGATGTGATGATTCATGATAATCCTCGCGAAAATTTCCGAGCACTTGAAGTAAAGAATAATTATGATCAATATTCTAGGAACCTCCATAAAATGTTTCAGATACATTGATTGTTATATTCTTCATATTGAAATAATAACGAAAAATAAAATACCTGATTGTGAGACAATGATTTATCAAAATATCGAAATTAATTTTGACTACAAAGACAGAATCTCTTTCTCTTTCTTCTTCTTTTGAGATCGATTGCATAAATCATCAAGTTTTTCCAATTATCGTTTGTATATAGGAAAAGCGAATAAAAATTTTAATTCTGAATTTTCTAAAAAGAATGTAACGAATATTGAAATAAGTGAAATTGACAAGAAAAAAATTATTATTAAAATAAGTAAACTAATGTCACTTAAATAGCGATCCTGGAAAATTCGAGATCACATCCTGCAAGTAGAAATTATAACGTTACGTGATGTTAACAATAATGTATTTATCTCGGGCCCGTCTTCGCAAATCTCGTGACATCGTATACGTCTCTATGTACCTTCACTTTCTAAAGTGTTCGTACACATGTACCTGGGTGGTCATTATACGTGCACATTGAAGACGACTACAAGCCGCCCGCATACCTTGAAAGAGTGAACCGAGTTTTCTTCCTTTCTCTCCGCTTTTCTCGCTCTTTGTCTCGCAAAACTTGCGAAACTCTCATTCTATTATAAAGGTATCGCACCTACTACCAATATTTCCGCCATTTCTTCCGCACTGGATGTGCGGTTGTGGCCAGCCCACCACAAGGTGATGTCAACGCCATGTCTACTCCAGCGCATTTCTCTTTATTATCCGTCGTCTCTGCATCAAGTGACTCCTACGAAATGCAATAACATCCGTCACACGAATCGATATTTCTTTCACGAAGATGGTATATCGCATTTGTCCTGAGAAACACAGTACGAGAGTCACAACATGCTTCGAGAGACTGCTGAAAATTTGATTCGTATGAGAAGTGGAAGCTGATAGTGAAAGACAGTAGACTCGTAATATTTTAGTATTCAGTGGATACATGTAGTTTCAACTTTCTTCAAACCGTTCAAATTTCGAAAAGATGCATTGAGTTACAGACTTGTTTAAAGGGAGACACTAAGTAACATCAGAAAAGTATTTTACGTTAATTTTATTTAATTAATTTAGGACCAAATGTTTATTCTTTATTAGCCAAATATAAAACCTTACGTGTAGAAATTGTGAATTTAATTTTTTATAAATTAGCTTAATAAAAATCTGTTATCCTATATGTAAGATGTCACGTATATTTTTACGTGACACAAATTGTAACAAATCTAACAAAGTTTTCACAACAAATAAAGAGATAAATGAGATGGCCGAACTCTTCTAAACACGAAAAGATTCCTGTGTTCGACATTCTGTGAAAATACAAAAACTGAAGACTAGATTAGCCGTACTTACTCTACTCTCGCGTTTATTAGTCATGTAAACTAGTTATGTAAAAGTTATTCTCTTTTGTCATTTGTCACAAAGTTCTGATCAAGATGTCAATCACCATGTGCCTCGAATTATTTCACAAATGTAAATTTATTTTTAACGGGGGATAATTTTTTTTCCCAGAAATCATAATAGTTAATGAGAGAGGATTGTTAAATAGATAAATTTATGTACGCACATTCTAACAATAACAATTAAATATATGTCATTTGTAGAATAAGAATTATGAAATAATATTCCAAAACAATTGCAAATAAAGCGTTTGTGAGCGAAGCGCTTAAACGAGCAGGTTTCTTGAGATGCTTTTATGGTAACGTTAGCGAGACTTTTAACGAAATTTGAGAGTCCATCAAGCTGGTGGAAAACGCACAATGGATGTTGGTACAGGATGCAGAAAATTATATTGCCGTCTATGTTGTTCCTCATTTTCGTCATCGTTCTTGAAAAATGCAGACTCACCCTCGCCGTTACAGTTACATTAGCCGCAAAGAGGTTTCGAGTTTAAAAGTCCACAGCGTGAAGTTTATTCGAAAAAGATATAGTATCCTGTATGAAATAAATAAATTAATAAAAATACACATTTTACAAAGCTATAAATTTTTAATTTTTAACTAAAATGTTAATTAAAAAAAATTCTTTTTAAATTTTTTCCTTCATGTTTTAACAATGTTTTTTCAACTTGATAAATTATTCTTTAATACGTATTTAATAAGAATTCAAATATATATAAATAAATATATTAAAAAAGGTTCAAGATATGAGTGCAATATTTAAAAAATATTAGCAATAAAATTAAAAAAAAGAGACATCAAATAATTTTAAACTATAATATATTCATAATTTAAGATACATTTATATTAGTTCTTCTCAATCTATCTGCGGATTCTTTAATTTTAAGAGTCGCGGAAGACTGTACACTAACAATATTTCGCAAACGGTCGTCCTTCGTGCTCCATAATTTCACTCGTGGTGAAGGCCCTAATTTGTTTTGTCACGCAGTGACAGAGGAAGCGGACATCTCGCGGCGCCTTTATCGCGCCGTAATCGATAAAGCGAGAAAAAAGGACGCAGGAACATTCTCGCCTTCCAGGAACCCACCGTAGTATGACGTAGTGTCGGTGGCGTGGACCTCCCGTCAAGAATTCTCTGTCTCCACGTAAAAAAAAAGTGGGAAAATCAAGAGAGAGATCATCGCGACTCTTTCTTTCTTTCTCACACAGATGCAAAGTAAGAGACCAATTAATTCGAAAATTATCTCAAGAATTATAAAGTTAAAAAAATATCTTAGACAACTATTATTTTCGCTTCTTTATTTGATGCTAATTGTTTGGGAAAATTGAATCTGTATCGATAATCTCAAGCGGAACAAAACATAAAAATGCACAAGATTAAATATGATTGAAGATACAACGTAACGATAATTTACGTGTAAAACATATGTGCGATACATATCATGAGCATATTGCAACGATTAAACGCGAACGACACTCTTTTTTGTTCTTTTTATTAATTCGTGGGATTCTAAAACATGCATTCTATGATTTTTATCAAGATTTTTATTGCCCATAGATCTTTTTAATCGGTGTCTTCTCTGAAAAACTTGTCTCGCCAGGGAAGAGCGTCATTGCTGAACGATTTGTACAAATGAACGGTGACAAGAGGTGACAATTATTCGAATGTAGGGGGTAGACCCTCTTGTTCTCCCGCGCTAACTCAGAACTTGTCTCTTCCTCTTTCTTTCCTCATTTTCGTCTCTATCCTTCTCGCGTGTCTCATCGTTGTCTCAGTCTCTTTCCTTATCTCTCGCGCCATCACCTCTCGCTCTAATTAACGAGCGACCTGTATGCGCCCGTCGGTAAGAGCGAAAAACGAGCGAGACGAAGAAGAAAAAAGAGAATGTGCAAGAGAAAAGAATTTATTGCTTAAACAAATAGATGTACATTATTGAGTAGTACATTGCGCGCAAATAATTTTGCTTAGAAATAAATAATAAATAATGAAAAGATAAGAAAGAGAGTCAACAAATGACTGATAAAAGGAGAAGAAACGTAATTCTTTTCCTGGAGGAATTATCTTTTCGATAAGCGCATAATTCATACAGCAATATGAAATTTGAAAAAAAAGAGGCAAACAGAAAGAGAATGATAAGGACAAAAGGCAGGAAAAGGACGAGATTAAAGGATGAGAGAACGCTGCGAGAACAGAGTGCGAAACAAAGAGAGGCGACGGTTGATTGGACGAAGAGGGCAAGAATGAGAGAGAGAGGGGGGAGGAGGGGGAGAGAGAGAGAGAGAAGGCGAGTGGAAAGGTGCGACGAAGAGGAGCCGAACGAACGGGTAACCACGTGACCATCGGGCGGGGGTGGCAGGCGACATTTCGCATGCTCAGAACTCCACAGGCCGCGACGTATCGCACACATACGGCGAGGATCCGCCGATACATTTCTATGCGACGCGCCGGGGAAATAATGGTAGCGAGTCTATCGTGAGTGATCTTCGCCGGGAAAGTGTTTCCCAGAAAAAACTATACCGGGAAAATTAAACGCGCGAGTCTCCCTCGAGATCTCGCGAGTGGCGATAATCATCCGGGTGCAGGACGTCCGGCTCTGCACCCCTCGCGCGAGCGGCGGAGATCCTGCGGAAGATCCGCACGGGACATCCTCCGTCTGCAACTCAGATGAGGTTCTCGACCGAAACGACGTGAATTTGACCGTTTCGACAGTGTGTCTCCGTGCATGTGCGTTGTATACCGGGCGGTACGCGAAATGTAAGGCAGGGTGGTGGTTGAATACGTAGCACGATGTTTCCATGATCCTGGAGATGCGAGAAAAGTGAAAAATTAAATGTGTGGGTAAATGCATGGTTTCCGATACGACGTGTTTACACGCATACGCACGTATTTAGTAGTCACGCGCGCCCGCACGCACGCGTTACGCACCCCCGGGATAATGATGCTGTTGTCAGGAGAGAATCATCGACGGCATCCTTGAACGTTTGTCGGAGCACTCTGTCTCGAGTCTGGAGCCAACGACGGAACGTAAGGTTCTGATCGATGTTATTATATACTTAAAATCATCGCGAGGATTTCTCTTTTTCTAATGCTCCTTGCGGAATGCCCCTTGAGACAATTAATATATGTACATATGTCGAACCAGGATTTATCATTATGTCGGACCATGGTGCATATTCTGACATACAAGCAGCAATTTTTTTTAATGCGGGAATGAATTTTTCTAAAAATTAAGTCTTAGTGCCCAAGATAGAAGTAGATAGAGATGAAGTAAAAATTTAAACAAGAAAGATAGAAAAGAAGTGAGAGAAAAATATAAAAGTACATAAGTTAGAGTACTTGAATTGGATTCTGTTGATGCACACAAAAAAGTCGTAGATGATCAGAATAATAAATTGAGAACATGATTAATATATTTTCTTTAAGTTTCAATTGCCATTGTTAAAAATCTATCGTTAAAAAAATCAAGGTTATAAAATTCATTATCTATTCCTACGAGCAAAGTTAATTTGTTTAAACAAATTTTTATCATCTTTTGTGTCGTAATTCAGTATTCTTTTATTCGAAGATCATCGAAGCAAAAATTATTATATTATTGTATTATTAATTTTGTGTGTTACACGTTGTGAACCTCAAAATATAATCATATTTATTATAATTTATATAATTTTAGAATTCTTAATGTGTTCTCTCTCTCTCTCTCTCTCTCTCTCTCTCTCTCTCTCTCTCTCTAAATCGGTACATTAATATTTTGTATTTTGCTAATTAACTATTTTTAGAAAAACACTCTTTAAGAAAAGACAATTATCCTCTTTTCATGTTAATTATATCAGAAATTGAAGTGATATGTAATAAGAATACATGAATGTTATACGTGCACGTTTTTTCTAAAATAGTTAAATAAAGAGAAAAAGAAAGAGAAACGCGGGAATGGCTGTTCGCGGATGTTCGCACACACGCATAAAACGTCATTATCAATTGAGCATGCGTAACTTATGCATCTCATTCGGCTCGTTAGGACAGTAATGTATTTTAATTGGCCATTGCGCGTAGTATCAGACAATTACATTCTCTCCAAAAAACCTGTCGCGTTAGTTTTAACAGTAGTTTTATCGAACTATATTTGTTCGATAAATATAATACAGTTCATGATATTATACAAACGGTATGAATACGCTCGTATGAATTAAACAATGTTGATATAAAAATGATAAAATTCTAATATTTATCTTTTTGTGAATGACTTTACAATGAAAGACCGTACACATACACAAAGTTTGAAATAAAAGAAAAATATAATTTCAAGAAATCATTATTTGATATCTCGCTATCAGCTGTGCGTAAAGTGTCTTTATTTTGATAATCATTCAACGCTGATATTTTAAAATATATTTTCTTAATTAAAAGTTATTTATTTGTTAGATCAACAAGATTTTTTTTAATCAAAAAAGTTTTAGATCCTATGACGATTGATAATTAACACACTTGAGCAGTAGTATTATTATGAAACTAATCCAGTTATTATGAAAAAAATCTGGTCAGAAATAATATTTTCTAAATAGGATAACAAAGTTTCCCGAAAAAATTAATTAAAGTATTAAAACTCATAATAATTAGCTATAGCTCTATGAAGCTATTATGAAGAGAGGCCGACTGAAAAAATAATTTTCAAAAGACGTCTAAGAAACTTTTATATTGTTTGATGTAGCTAAATAGGTTCGGACAAAAAGCTTTTGTCTCGATAAACTTCTCTTGTGTAGCCATCCTTAGGCTTTACTTTTCCTGTCTTTTTCTTTCTCTCTCTCTCTCTCTCTCTCTCTCTCTCTCTCTCTCTCTCTCTCTCTCTCTCTCTCTCTCTTTCTCTCCCCTACGGTCGACGACGTAAACCGAGCCATTAGGTAGATGAGAGGAGAGACCTGCGGATAAGCAGTGGCATTCCTCTTGTTTCGCTGCATTTCGTTTTTCCTGACGGTTGACAGACAGACAGCCAGTCAGACAGCAAGCTAAGCAACTCGCCCGCGATAAACACTTCGGCACAGGCTTTTGTTTAGATAAGCGGAGTGCCTTTCATCTCTCGCTTCGCTGTGCATTATATGCGACTCGGTGCGACGAGATGAACTGCGACGATATACTGGGTGACAACAAATTCGTGTCCCTATATTCGACGTGATAACATTCGATCAATCTGGAGAGTCGATCTTTCTGGATAAAATGTGCTAGAAAATCGTAATTTATCTATACGTTTTACACTTTTTCAACAAACGACGAATAATTTTGTGTTTTTCGAATGTCAATTAGTCTTCGACGAGCTCCCTTCAAAATCTTTCACGCTTAAAGGTTTTGTTATCAAAGTATTTAAATCGGTTATCGGCTTGTAGTCAAATTGTACTTTTATTTGGAAAAAAATTGAGAATTGCATGAGCGTGGTCACGAGGAACTCTTGAAGATATCCATCTTTTGTACCATGGCGCGAAATATGTACGAGACATATGTACGCACATGCACAAGGGCGGAGTGCAGATATAGATAGTGACTTGGCAACATAAAGAATACATAACGCAAAGCATCGAGGATGTTCCATTGGCTGGTTTCGGTACCTCATGGTGTACGCCTACCCAGCCAGTCACTCCACCTCTTCGACACGCAATTGGCAGACAATAATCGAGTTCTCACGCGAACGAGCAGCCTTGCGACCTCACAGGTGCAATCTTCCTTCACCTGCGAGCTTGCGTTGATGCACTGTCGTTCGACACAGAGTCATTAATGCCTTTATAGCATATGTATTTAGTTATTTATTGAGGCATAAATTCATAGCATTGATTCCGCATGCATCATTAAGTTACAGATTGTTGAAATATAAAAATAATTATGTATATTATTACTTTTTATTAATATATTATTAAAACACGTGTTTTACGATCTTATCTACGAATTCTCTTTTTCTTCTTTCTCTCTTTCTGCCTCTTCTCCCTATCTCTCTCTCTTTCTCTCTCTCTCTCTAATTATTTTAAATTTTTTCAACAAAGAGATACCAATAATGTTTTAGTTACAAGCGCGACGTTATTCTTTCGTTTCTTTTATGTTTACGTTCTGAGATAGAGAAACAGATTCTGAGATAGAAAGACAAATCGGTGATTGTCATTACAGATAGAGTGATATGTTAACCGAAGACAATGATCCGACAAAACCAGCAGGGGTTTTAGACAATGCTGGCAACGTGTCTTCCTCGACAGAAGCCTCGGTACAGCATCCTCGCGCCGCAAACAATGGTAGATAAAACATGCAGCTGCATTGGCGTAGAATAGATACATTTCCAGACAGATTCAGATTTAAATAATTGCGTGAGAGTCTCCCCCCCCCTCCCCCGTTACCTTTGCATATAATATATTTAGAAGTAAAAATTTATATCAAATTGATTGCTTAAATTAATTGCTCATTAGTAGCTCATTAGTTTATTTGCCAGTACGTCTGTCTCATTACGATAGCTTAAGTGCTTTGCATTTCGCTATTTTCGTATTTACTCCAGTTATCAGTTTTTTTTAAAAATACAATTAAAAGAATGGCAATAAATATTGTTCTGAACTGTATTAAGCAAAGATACAGAATAATTTTGAAAAACATTTATAAACAAAATATTTTGTCTATTTTCATACAAGAAACCGAAGTTAAGAACGAAGTACAGGACTGTCCCGAGAATGACAGTGTACCCGGTGGTGAACTGTACATCGATGAGAATGTCGAAGAAAAGGAGCAAGAGTATCCGGATTCGATGGAAAAGACGGATTACGGATCCCTATACAGCGCCAATCAATATTACAACAAGTATTTAAACATTAATTCGCCAGACACAGTCCAGCGATTAAACGTAATGAATTTTATATATTATAATAAGTTAACTTTATTTTAAAAAATGATTGTGATGAAAAGATATTTTATTTACCGGAAATATACTTGGAATAAAATAAGAAAATACGAAAAATTTTGCTGTTATCGCATGTTATTGCATTTTATCTCTTAATAATTTATTTATTATTTTTTTTAATAAAATCAGTTTTGTTGGTTTAATTGCTAGACTGCGTACGTATTACATTTGTAAAGGCAATTTGATTTACACAAATTTTCTTCGGAAAATTAGCTTTTACGGTTCTTTTTCTTCTGCAGTCTATACAATTCGCCGCCTTATGGATCAACGACAGCTTCGAAAACTGCATCAAGCTTGCAAAACTCGTACTTAAGCTCTTACACATCGTCAAGCTCAATGACGCAGTATCCGTCCTACGTCAGTTACAATAGCGGAACGACAACCTTCCCGAACATGGCGCAAAATATATCATCGGCCTCTCAGGTGAGGACGGATATGTCTGCATTTGATTTCACATTCCATTTCCATCCTTGGTTTTTTTTCCCAAATTGCAAATGACCTTCCCTCCTCTTCTTCCACAGAAATTAGACTATAACGCTTACAGCAGTAATTTGTACGGGAACGACAGGATACCGCTTCAGTATTCCGGATATTATCCTGTGCCCGGTTATCATGCGCCGCCGGCTTCGTTCAATATCGGAAACATCAACTTTGGTAAGCTTTTTACTTCAGCCGCGCTTCCTTATTTCTTGCAAGATGTAAATGAAATTCCTTGTACAAAATAAACAAAATACAGCTACACGAACTGTTGAACAGACAGTGACATGTACAAAAATAAAACTTTTGCATTCAAATCGTTTAATTGGAAGATGAAATTTCAGTATTGAACTTACTCCAAAATAAGCGACTGATATAAATAATTTTACAATTCAAATAAAAATTACTTGCATTAATGCTCTTTTAAACAGTCACAATTAACATTATTTCGTATGCGTAATAAGATTCGACCAAGTCTGCGCTTACGTTGGACCCAACAACACACGATGCGAGCGATCTGACCGCACGGGAGACCGCAAACATTGAAGGTAATATTATATAATCTCACATAATATATTATCGAAGATAATACATATAATTTTTGAAAGAATATTTCAAAGAAAAAATACTTATAATGATGAAGAAATATCAATGAAAAAAAAAATCTGTATGACGACTTTTATAGTAGCAACGACGAAGCCATGCAGGCGCGGAAGGAGACAGAGCGGAAGTGGAAACAGTATCGGTTCCGCGGATACGACGGAAGCCGGTCCCGAGCGTATATTCATCTGGGACCTCGACGAAACCATAGTCGTGTTTCACTCCCTGCTAACCGGACAATTCGCCACCAAGTATCGTAAGGATGCAAACCTTCTGGCTCAAGTGGGCTACAGGATGGAAGAGATGATATTCAATTTGGCGGATACGCACTTTTTCTTCAATGACGTCGAGGTGACAGAAATTTCCTGATCACAAATTTTATACAAGATGATCTATCACAGAATATCTGAGAACAGCTTTTATAGATTTAAAGATATTAAAAAAATTTAAAAACATTTAAATATTCTTTACATTTACTTAACTAACATTCTGTACAATAATTTATACAATATTTATAATCTTAATGATTACATATTTATGTATTCTATTTTCTAAAAAAAAATACTTTCTACAAAATAATAGAAAATATTACAGAATGTTACTTATTACTATTTATAAACTTGCAAATAATATTGAAGATATTTGACCTGAATGATCCGATAAATTAGTCCGAAAATCCGGTTCGTTGCCTCAGAGAGTCCACAAGTTGACCATATGTGTTCTTTAAAAACATCATATACTACCTGTATGATATAACGTGGTACGAATTTTCAGCTGGAAACAATAAACTTTTGAATATTTCCGTTTGAAAGTCAAAAAAAGTTTCAAAATCTAGACAGGCCATATTTGGACCACATGCTTTGTAACACATGAGTAGCAATTACGCTATATACCGATTATTCGAATTTTCAAATGCAAATGCAAATTTATAATTTAGCATATTACTTTTTTTGTAGGATTGTGATCAAGTACATATAGACGATGTTTCATCGGATGATAACGGGCAGGACCTGTCATCCTACAATTTCGCGACCGACGGTTTTCAGTGCGCATCTGCGAACAATGGGATATGTCTGGCATCCGGTGTGCGAGGAGGTGTCGACTGGATGAGGAAGCTAGCATTTCGCTACCGTAAAATCAAGGAAATCTATTGCAATTATCGGAATAATGTGGGTGGCCTCCTGGGTACAGCCAAACGCGAACAGTGGCTGCAACTACGTTCCGAGATTGAAATGTTGACCGATAATTGGTTAACGTCGGCAGTGAAGTGTCTGAACATTATCAACAAGAGAAGCCATTGCATCAACATCCTGGTGACGACTACGCAGTTGGTACCCGCACTCTCCAAAGTTCTGCTATTTGGCATCGGCGGAATATTCCCCATAGAAAATATATATTCAGCCTCCAAAATTGGTAATTATCAAATATAAAGAAATAAATAATTATACAATATATATAATTGTATCATCAACCCAAAATATACATAGTTATATCACTTGATCACATCATTTTTTCCATTATTTTCTTTTATTTTTTTATCATTTATGTTTTCGTTTTAGGAAAAGAGAGCTGTTTCGGTAGAGTCGTTGCTCGATTTGGCCGTAGATGTACGTATGTGGTGATAGGAGACGATTCGGACGAAGAAACGGCAGCGCGGGCGCACAACTTTCCCTTTTGGAGGATAAATAGTCATTCAGACACTCAAGCTCTGTATACTGCCTTAGAAATGGGATTCCTTTAATCAAAAGCACATACAAAAACCAGAAAACATTTCGATCGTATAGAAAATCGTATTTATGCTGCGATGCAGCAAGAAAAAGCGATCAAAATCATGCTTTTACACAACACACGCGCACACACACACACACCTTCACTTTCTTTTTCTAGAGCAGTTCTTATCATTCCTATAACTTTTATCGTGTGTAATATATATAAAAGAAAGAACTCGATACTTTCGCAACTATAGTTATACTCGATATTAAAATTATTCGCGAGTTCGGTCGGACATCACGTCCGCAAGTGATATAGAATGAAAGTAAAATTTTAGTGATAGCAAAAAAAATCGGAAAAAGATTTATGTATAATAAGATTCTTTCGAACGGGTTTTTAGTGTTGGCACTTAGTCACGTGTATTATATAAAAATGAGATCTGTGAAAAGTATATACACACACACACACATATATATATATATATATATATATATATATATATATATATATAT
>JANQDE010000037.1:1394040-1421772 GCA_037157785.1 Cephalotes varians | reverse complement strand
TTAGAGAAGGCTAAAGATACCACCTTGGACGCTCTCTCTCGGATCACACTTATTCATAGGGTCGCGCTCGTTCCAGTATTATTATATTTCAGTGGTGTTCCGATATTACTGCCAGTACTGAAAATCTATAGTATACGTTAAATGCACTATAGATTTTCAGTACTGGCAGTAATATCGGAACACAGTCTTATTAGTAAGCGCTTTGTGCTGATTGGATTATATTTTTCTAGATCTAGATCTAGAGGAATAGTCCTATCTCAATTTAGATCTAAAAGTATAGTCCAATCTAATGGAATACGCTAATTAGATACAAGAGCTCAACGAGCGGTTGCGCTTCTGGATGCAGCCATTCTTTCGCTCTTATGAAAAAGCTTCGTCTTTTCAATCGGATTTTATCCCTTCTTACAGCTTGATGTCCAAAAGCAGCGAATCACAGATAGGCGAAGAATCAAACAGCTCCGTGAAAATGGAGCTTCAATTGGAGCTTCACGCAACATGGCGGTAGCTATCTGAATCCGGAACGTTCACTGTTGGCGTGTATTGAGAGTTTTCGTTTTGTGTAATTTCTCGAAGAGAAGTATCCGCATTGATTTGCGATGGTAATTATCGCGATTTGTCTCCCATAACACATGTCTCGCATGTGTAGTTGTAAATGCTAGTGATTAATTTGATTGTCAGAACCCGGTCTTTATGAAGAATGACAAATGGTTCCACGTGTTATTAAAACAATAAAGGAATAAATAATTGCATGATAAATAACTCTGATCCTGTAGGAATTAAGATTTTCAATTAATTTTTAGACCAATTTCTAACGTACTCATAAATAGTTATTATTTTTTAAAAACGATTGTGATCTCATTCAAAATGAAAACTTTTATTGTGGGCGATTAAATGAATCGTCTTATCTTGATTTTAAGGTCTCCTTAAATCCTGTGCGAATTCTCAAAAATGAGGCTGGAGAAGAAAAGGCAGAGATTGCTAGATTGAGCTCATTTGTTGGAGTTATAGCCATTGGAGATCTGGTAAAATCTACCCTTGGTCCTAAGGGTATGGACAAGATACTTGTATCTCATGGCAGATCCTCGGGACAAGTACATGTCACTAATGATGGTGCTACTATCCTTAAAAGTGTTGGCGTTGATAATCCCGCTGCCAAGATTCTAGTAGATATGTCTCGTGTCCAAGATGATGAAGTGGGTGATGGCACTACTTCAGTCACCGTTTTCGGTACGTATGATATAATTATTTACTTGAATTTTCAAATTGTTCAATCTTAAATATCATTTATCTTTTTGTAGCTGCTGAACTTTTGCGAGAAGCCGAAAAGCTAATTGAAAATCAGAAGATTCACCCGCAAACTATCATTAGTGGTTGGAGAAATGCTACAAATGTAGCGACTGAAGCTTTAAAAAACGCAGCCACAGACAATTCTGCAGATCCTGATCGTTTTCGGGAGGATTTATTAAATATTGCTCGCACAACATTGAGTTCTAAGATTTTATCTCAGCATAAGGAGCACTTCAGCAAGCTCGCAGTTGATGCAGTGTTGCGTCTTAAAGGATCTGGTAATTTGTCCGCGATTCAAGTTATAAAAAAGCGTGGCGCAACACTCGCCGATTCCTTCTTGGATGAGGGATTTTTATTAGATAAAAAACCAGGAGTTCACCAACCACAAAAAGTTTCTGATGCACGTATTCTTATCGCTAATACATCTATGGACACGGATAAAATCAAGGTTTGTTTTTTTTCTGTTATATAACGATATTTCTCTTGATTATTTAATAAATCTAATACATGTATTTATATTTGTAGGTATTTGGCTCTAGAGTACGCGTAGATTCAATGGCAAAAATAGCAGAATTAGAAGCTGCAGAAAAAGAAAAGATGAAGGTAATAAAAAAATTTTTAGCAATGCATATTCATAAAGTTATATAATCGATATAATAATTTTCTGAATCTCTAGGATAAGGTTGACAAAATCTTGAAGCATGGCTGCAACGTATTTATCAATAGACAATTGATATACAATTATCCGGAACAATTATTTGCCGATGCCGGAATTATGGCTATCGAGCATGCCGATTTTGATGGTATCGAAAGACTTGCACTCGTTACTGGTGGCGAGATTGTTAGTACTTTTGACAATCCAGATTTAGTCAAACTGGGAAAATGCGATCTTATTGAACAGGTAAATTTATGATTTACTTTTGTATTTTATATAGGATTGTATATATTCTTACAAGTCTATCGCTCTCACAGGAGTTACACGACAATGCATGTGATTTTAGTTTTGTTACAACTTTAATTATATATCAATTGTATTGTTATATTGTTCAGATCATGATAGGAGAAGATACACTCCTAAGATTCTCCGGAGTTCCATTAGGTGAAGCGTGCACCGTCGTTATTCGTGGTGCAACGCAGCAGATTATCGACGAAGCTGAGAGATCACTGCACGACGCACTCTGCGTTTTGGCAGCTACGGTACGCGAGTCAAGAATAGTTTACGGCGGTGGATGCAGCGAAATGATCATGGCTTGTGCTGTTATGCGAGCGGCCGCGGCAACACCAGGTAAAGAGGCTGTTGCGATGGAAGCCTTCGCACGAGCGTTGCAGCAGCTGCCAACCGTTATTGCTGACAATGCTGGTTACGATTCGGCGCAATTGGTTAGCGAATTGAGAGCGGCGCATAATTCCGGGGGCAACACCATGGGATTAGGTGAGTTTCTAATTCTTGTACTCTTTTATCGTTAACAGTGTTCTTAAACATAGTAAACAGTATTTTTTTTAATAGATCGCTCGTGGGCGCGCTAAATAGTTTTATGATAGGATATCAAATTTGTTCTTCGTTCTTGTAGATATGGAAATGGGTAAAATCGGATGTATGAAGCGACTGGGAATCACCGAATCTTGGGTAGTGAAGAGACAAGTTCTCGTGAGTGCGGCTGAAGCAGCAGAAATGATACTTCGAGTGGACGATATTTTGCGCGCGGCTCCTCGAAAACGCGTACAAGATAGAGGACGTTGTTAATTCATTAAAAAAAAAGTCGCTTTGATTTTAACTAATGCTTACTGTTTTTCATACATAACGTGCGGCCTCTTTAATTATTTAATTAATTAAATATTTCTTGTATTAATCATCGATGATAACGCATTTTGAGAATATTAACGCACTAATTGTAATAAGGAAAATATATTCCATTTTTTAACATTATGTCACTTACATATGAATTATATTCTATCTATCGATCTCTCACAAATAAAGTATTAAATAATAAGAAGCACATCTGTATATGTTCAAAATTTTTTGTAACATTACAATGAGTTCAATATTAATAAATGCTTTGAGATACAATACTTTATATGAATATGCATACACGCACACACACGCACACTAGCAATATACTATATTCATCTATTTTATATACAGATCATTTTTATAAATAGATCTTACTCATATAAGATTGAATAAAGTATATTTTAGTGATAAGGCAAATATTCATTTCACATTGTATTTGATTCATATAACTCTATTTTTCTTAAGTTAAGCTCTGTGAATTACTTATCATTCGCCAATCACAGCCTGCGTCCCAATAAAAAAAAAAAAGCAAAAAAGGATAAGACGTGTCTTGTAAATATTTTTTATGGATAAACATTCTTATATTACATAAAATAGTGATTATACCATATGCTACTAGTATGGCTGCATTTCATTGATTATTGTAAATTCACCATTGTATATTTATATAATCGTCAATACTGTTAAAAATGTCTTTATGGATAAATTTGTTGGAAATCTTCCAACACATAGATCTCTCCGATTGGCGTAACCACATTATTTGATATCCTTCATTAATGTAAAGTGGATTATACATTTAATTAAATGAAAAACTGACTCTTTAACTTTATTCAAGTACTAAAAGCATGTAAATCTTCGCTAAATGCAAACTGTCTATGATCTTAACAATAAATCGATCAATATGCGAACCGTAATTTAGTATCGTAGCCAAGTTTATCGAGATTTGGAGTACAAGCGAAATTGATCATCGGAGGTGGCCCGCACATTAATACGATAGTATCAGATGACGGTGGAAACATATGTTTTTCTATCATATCAGCGCTTATATATCCTGTACTGTAAGGCCATCCCTCACTACTTGAATCTAAGGTGTACCAAAGTTTTAATTTATTCGGGTATTTTTTGGCGATTTCATCTAATTCGTTTCGTAACAAGATGTCTTTTTCTGTCTGATTGGCAAATAGCAAAGAGGTTTGAGTTTCATCTGTAGAATCCTTTATTATCGCACGAATTAGTTGCAGCATTGGCGTGATGCCTGTACCACCAGCGAGCATAACAATCTGTACAGATTTACATAAATTTGTTATTTACGTATGTCAAAAATAGTTCTTTTTTTAAAATAACAATAATAAAAACAAATTAATAAAATTATTATATTGAATTCACAGATACACACATTTACATAGAAACAAATGTACTTGCTTTTGTAACATTATATTCTACAGGTGGTTCCTTCCTAAGAAGTTTTATAGCGATCTTTCCCTGTCCTTTGTAAATCAGTCTACCAGATGGACCTCTAAAGTCGATAGTATCCCCTATGTTCATATTTTCCAAATATTGAGACAATTTTCCCCCTTCAGGGAATTTTGGATGCATATTTTTGAAGTATACCTAGAAATCACGATTAGAGTATATTTTCTTTCATTATCACATCGTTACTTTATTTACCTTGATGACCAAATCAACGTAGCCTCGATCATCGTCACTTGATACAGGCGTATATGAACGTATCACAACTTCCTCTCCAATTTTTGCTGTTAAATGTACATGTTGACCGATTGGCAGACCCAAGACATGATTTGGCGTTGGTAATCCAAATCTGAACCTCCTCGTATCGTGACTTATTATGTCTTTTTGAATTAGAGGTAGACTATACTTAACTACTGGATCAACCAATAATATCGGCGTAGACTTTTTCTTCTTCTCACTCCAGGATTTATATATTTTAAATGCTACTCCTATAACAACTATCGTCCCTACTGCAGCCAAAACTGGGAGGACCTAGGAATATAAAATTTTATTTTAACATACATGACGCATATAAGACTCTCACAATTTTGATTTTTATTAAGTTTTATTATTTTTTTAATACAAACGGATGCTTTACTTTTTACATAAAAAAAAATGTTATTTTACAGATTCTCTGTTAAATTTTAAGAATTTTTGTAGAGCGTTTCAGGGACATAAAGTAGATAATGTCTTACATAAAAATTAATATTCGCACAAAAGTTATTACATTTTTATATAACAATCCATATACAAATTGATAAGATGTATCAGGGAGATATATCGCCTAAAATCAAAGTTTCCTAAGTCATCGTAAAAAAAAAGAATACCACGCCTATTGTGCAAAGTACAAATTATTCTGGGATTATTATTATTATTCAATCACGTAACGATATCGTTATATTTGCATGATCGTATTGCGAGATCGAATCGGTCGAAGTGGGCCTTACCAACGCTCGTACGCTCGACATTGCGATTAACGATGCACGTGGACCGGAGCGAGAGGTTAAAGAACAGCGGTCGTATCGCGGAGACGCTTGGCGCGAGCTCGCGCGATCAAGATCGCAGTCCGCAGATCGACTTTCGTCGGAGCGACGACGCCGAGGACTCGCCACAGTCGCCACTGCGGCGTCTGTAGGGTCAGCGGAGCGATTGCCGTCCGGAACTCGCTCTAATCCGTTAAAATAGACTCGGCTTCTCACGTTTTCGGAACGTTTAGGATCGTTAGGTACGCGTATTTATAGCCGCATTACTCGCAGCAATATTACATTAAGTTGAAAGCGCGTGCCTTTTTGTCATCGGCCGACATTCACGTGAGAGATGGTCACGAGTCTTGCCGCATGTGCATTATCATTAGTTTCGCGCAGTAGTGAGCGAGCAATACGAAAAATGTCATCAGGCTCGATTGTTTTGCTTGCAAGTTCCACGCTTTCATTATATATATATATATATATATTTTTTTTTATCTGATTATATATTTGATTCCAATTATATATTTATTTAACTATCGACAGAATATTCCTTATAATATTTCTAAGGGCCGATTTTATCATCTCCGGTCAGCTTATATAAATTTAATTCGTCATCTCTAGTCTGATTCTTCTTTTCATGTACCAAACAACAAAAAAACTAATAATTCTATTCATGTCAATAAAATACTAGATGCGCGCGCGCGCGTGTGTTTCTCAATTCTTTTCTTATCTTGTTGATTATGTAAAAAATAGTTCCTAAACTTGTTGCTCCATTATATTATTTCTGGCGATATACGACACATAAATTTTTAAACGAGTACGCTCCACACAAACATCTTCATTATTGATCGAGATCATCGAGATTCAATGTCGATTAATTAACGATCCACAAAGACGTCAAGTGTAGCCACAGATGAAATATACAAGTACATACAAGTTGTATAAGCACATATTTGGAAACCAAATTATCGTTTAATTCTTGAAAAATTCGGGAATGAGCAAAAAATGAGATTATTTTTTAAATTTCGATGTAATGATTTATCTTTATCGATAAAAAATATACGTACTTGAGAATCAATTGTCGCGTTCATATTCTCTATTCTAATTTTATCGAAAGACGCACGCCGCGCACACACAAATCTCTGCGGATTGTTCGACGCACGTTATGTATATTTGATATTAATGAACAGTCGAACAGATTTATTCACGAGAGAGACGCGAAGGAGTGAGAAAGTTCGGCGTTCGAGTGTACGTATATCGAGAGACAAATCATACTTGTTCATTATCGGCAGTGCTGTAACTAACATCTTTTATTTACCTCTCATTTTTTACAGAGAGAGAGAGGAAGTGCTTTTCGAGGTCAAATTAACTAACGTTGCTTTCGATTACTTTATCTTCTATGGCGCTTTAATAATGTTAAAAGTATTAATTATTTTAAAACAATAGGATAATATACTAAAAAATTATGTATAATGCTAATAAATTTCTATTTTTTTTCCTTTCTTTCTTCTCTTCTCTATTCTCCCTTTCTTCCTTCGTTATATTCATTCTTGTCTTCTTGCTTCTGTAACTTTTTTCTTTTATTCCGGAAATTTCATCTGGCCACGATGTACGGCAATGCATAGTGTTTGTGAGATACGTGACTGTGTCGTTTAGTGATCTCATGATTATTATTCCTTGTACGAGTGATTCTATTGGCCACCGATAAGCGATACATGTAGTTGACTTTGTTTTTCTTGGACAGTTCAAGGATATAGTCGAGATTATTCTTTATATTCTTTATTTTAATACGGATGAATTAAGCAAATTTTACTAAAGAAAGAAAGAATTAGGAGCCGTCTTATTTTTTAAAAAGAGAATTCAGAATAGAAACGGGAAGTCGTTTCCAGAAAAGGATTCGATTGTAACTTGTAAATGCAGTAATGAGCGTATTCGAGTATATTTATCATCGTGACACGAGAAATACATAACAGGTCGTTGACAAATCGCTTATGCGAAGTAACAAAATTAATGTATATAGATCTTTATAATAAATTTCTCACCATCTCGAATACATATATTTGATTAAAGACTTAATTGTTAAAAAATTATTTGTTTGCAAAATTATGAAAAAAAATGAAGATATGGTGACGTAAAATAATTGTTACTATTAATGTATATGTGCACATGCGCGCGCGCGCTTCATTTCTTCTTTCAATTATTCTTTCAACAGTTTATTTATGTCAATAACATATACATTTTGTGAATATTGTAGCTTAAGCTTTCGTTTCAAGATCTTTTTCTAGACATTCTTTTCATATTTGTTATTTTTCCTTTTTTTCTCTGAAGCACTATAATGTATATATCCGTTTTATTAACTTTTTTTTAATTTAGGGCCACTTTTACCAACGTCGGTTAGATTAACCGACGGTTAATTCCAATGGAATTATCCAATCGCATTTGTCTTTGACCAGAATGAACCAATCACGGTTGACACTTTAACCATCGGTTAACTTAACCGACGTTGGTAAAAGTGGCCCTTAAGAAAATACAAAGGACTTTTTGGAGTTTTATTTAAAAAAAAAGAAATCGAATCTACAGCGCTATCTTACTGTTTTTTAGAGCACTGTATTGACCGATGCTATCTGTCGATAATATCTTGTCAGGATAAAATAGGGTACCATACATATTTGTCGTTAGAGGTTAGAATCGTCAAAAGTCAATACATGAATACATAAGTTTTATGAAATTACTGTATATTATTAACTAAGTCTTCCATGGCAGTTTTACATCGTGCCCTGTTTACTTGGTTTAATCTACTTATATTCTTGATCCTGTTGGTTTTGAGGCTTGATCAAAGGATAGAATGGAATTGGTTCATAATTTTCATTCCAATGTGGCTCTACGATAACATTCTTCTTATTTATATTGTTTTTAATATGATTTCGTTTTGCAAAAATGGACATACCTTTAGTTTGCAGCGAGAAGTAAGTATTTAATAGCTTGGCCAGACACGAATTTTTTTTAAATCCTCTTGAGATTGAAAATTTTTATTTCAATTTGTGTTTACATATTTTTTGTGTTTACATTTATAAAAATATATTTATGTAAACAAAGAAGCGTAATAAAAGAAATTCCTAATAATATAAATGAATCTCTAGCATTAAATAAAACCAGATTTTAATGTGCGATACAATAAAATTGTTTTAGACACGATACATGGTAGCTGTGATCTTGAAACTATGCGCTCAGATTTTGATTTGTCTGAAACTAGAGGCTCCTCACTGGTCTCTACCAGCTAAAGTGGTATTAGCACCATTCTGGTTGCTTTTTCCAGTATTAGCCGTGGATGTTATTTTCCATTTGATGCTGCAAACTACATATTGAAAATGGATATCCTTCGGTTTGTTTCAAGTTAAGGATGTGTATATATTATGTTAATAAAAACTTATCTTGTGCATATTACTTGCTGTACATAATCAAATATATAATTAAAGTTAATATGTACTTGTTATTTTTATAAATTATTCAATTTATATTGTAACTTTGTTATATCAAATAATAAAATATTACATGTTTTATATATATTAATTTATGTATTATGTAAAAATATAGAAACATTTTATATCTATTTATCTTCTATTTCATCTTTATTTATTGAGTCAAATATAAATATAAGACTAGTTTTCTTATAAGATTAGATTGATTTACAGGATCTGAAAGTATATAGCAATTGCAAAGTATAGATCTAGTCTACTATAAATACTTGGTATTGCACAAGGCCAAATAGGACAGAGTTAAAAATAAGTACTTCTGTGGCAGAGCTTGTTGTAACAATCTTTTCATTAGTAAATGAAAGTGTGTTTTCCAATTTATAATCATTAATTTATATTAATGCTATTATCAGTGAATTTAATTGTGTAGAAAAAAATAGAAGCGAGTATACAGTGATATCAACAACTGTATGCAAGAGAGAGGAAGAGAGAATTGCTTTTATGATTACACAACATTCACTCAGAGAAGCCTTTTCCTTTGTATCCGTATAATTTTTTTGACGACTATCTGAACAACAAACTGGTTTTACAACAACTATGAAAAAAAGATGATCAATGTAATTAGAATGTAATTATAAAAGAAGACAGACTAGTAATATCTAATGATTTGCTAACATTGGTTGTGGCAGAACATAAGTAATTGAACATATTTTTATATAAGTTTAACATTTTCTTGGATATTTTCACTTTTTTACAATTATTAAATATATGAAAAAAAATTTAATTCTCTCTTTCTCCAACTCAATTGTGAAATATAATCTATGTAAATATTTGTAAAAACATCGGTTTTTAGGTGAAAATGTGGCTTTTTATACTTTTTTATTCATCATTTATATTACAAAAAACCGAAACTACTGATATCGTAACAGTGAAAGAAGTGATAGCCGGACACTTGGCTGAGCTTCCATGCTTAAGTATCGATGAACATCATCGTTTCATGTTTTGGCAATTTGGAACTAACACTGTTATTGGTCCAGGAAATCCTTTAAATGAAAAGAAATATAATTATGAAGTATTGACTGGCATGCTTCAAATCAGGGTAAGTTTTTAGATGTGATTTATTCTAAAAATATCTTTTAAATAAAACAGTTCATTTATATAGTCAACACATGCAAAATTATATTTATAATTCTTAAAGGGTGTGTCAACAGCAGAATCTGGATTTTATAAATGTTTTTCAAAAGGCCTATTTGATGATTCTCAATTAAAAGTTCATTCTGTTGAATTGATAGTGACAAATGATTGGGAGCAACTTTGGGAAAATGATTTTGAGGTATTTGAATATATAACATAAAAACAATCATAAATCTATATTTTATTAAAATGTAAAATATATTTTAATAGACAAACCTGTTACGAGGAATGACTGCTGTTATGGTACTGGTGGTTGCTGTAGCTGTTGTTCTTTTAATTATTACTGTTAAGAGAAAAAGAAGTCAAAGATTCTTTGGTAATTTTTTATAAAAATTTTATATATATATATATATATATATATATATATATATATACATATACAGACAAAGAAGATGCACTTTCATATTGAAAAAGAATTATTTTTTAATCGTTTTTACAGATTTAGAGGAGTCAAGAGAAAATTCTCCAGCACGCTATACACCAGATAATACACCTGGTGTTTCATCAGACATCGAGAACGTTGGAATGGATAATGCTGTTCTTGACATCGACTTCCCTAAAGTATTTAAACAAATGCAGAAGGAGCAAGCAAAATTGTAATTGTATATATCATGGAATTACATTATTATATTTTAGTGTTTTTTTTATCTTTAAATGTACATTTTGCAACAAATTATACTCGGTATCTTCCTTTTATTGTGCAAGTTTAATTAACTTTTGCAATACGTGTATTTTAGAAATATATGTATCTTATAATAATTCTACATTTATCCAAAATAAATAAGTTTAAAATCAATTTTAAGAAATAATTAAAATCAACATTTTTTGAAAGGTTATTTGCAGTCATAATTTCTCTTTCTCTTTCTCTCTCTCTTTTTTACATATATAAATTATTCATATCTTAAATATTATTCTATTTCTACCTCAGCTGTTTTCTTCCTTATAGAACTCTTGTACGTCAGTTTTTGTTTCCGTAGAAAAATGTGCACTAGGTGTGGTATCCATCATATTTTCTACAAAACGTCCTTCTTCCTCATCATCATCTTCCTCATCTTCAGGTTCCGCTTCAGTTTCAAATAAACGAATCTTTCTATTATTTTCATTTAAAATAGCAGCTACCTTCCGAGGGCCACTGACTGCTAGTCGTCTCGCAGATATTCCTTGAAACGGTTTCGGCCATGTTGTACCGATGAAATCAGTTATCGATATTGTATCATTATCTTGATAATCGAGCATAGATATGCCATGTAATGGCATTTGTACGAGAAACGATGCATGAGTTTGTTTATTTAATATAAGCAAGCTAAGATAATCTTGTGAGTAAAATTGCAAATCTACTATTACAGTATCGATGTTTTCTTTTGGACATTCTCCTAGATACACAGAAAAGTTCATTATTTTTATAATGTAATAAAAAAATATTTTTAAAATATATATTAAGCGCCTCTTTAATTGTATCTTCAAAGGTCAGTCTATATTCTGTTATTTGATATATATTATTTAAAAATATATTTTCAATATATATTACATGTAATACACGCTACCAACCTTGCTTGTGACTCACATCTATTGTGACCATTTTTGAACTAAGAGATACAGAGTCCATGGACGAATATTTTATGTTAAAAAGTCTCAAAAATTTGTTCTCAGTATTGGTCATAGCTAGCAAAAGATTTCCATCGTTTGTTACAATTTGGGAAGACATGAGAGATGTAAATGATGACAAAGAGATAGAGATCATCACAAAATGATCAATTAAACTCTGATAGGCTTCAACAAAAACATTTTCTACAGCAGCGACTAATTTTACATGAGATTGTAGTAAGGATAAATTGAAATTCTGTTTCACTATATGTGCATAATTGTGCAAGCAATCGTTTGCATCGAGCATAGCAGCCCATTCACTTCCTTCCGAAGTCAGGGGAGTCTGCAGATTTTCACGACACAAATATTGACCCAATTTTTCTAAATTTACTCTGCCATTCGCTCTTGGTTTGTCAAAATCACTCAAAAATTCTGCAATAAATGTTAATTCCTGCTGACTTACACGACTTACTTCCGATGGTGCTCTTTCATCCGTTAGTTGGAGAATGGCTACATACAACCACCTATAAAAATGCAATAATTAAAAGATTAAATATAAATATTAAATATAAATACTTAATTATTCAAGTTTTGACGTACCGGAAAAATGCTTTATAATTACGCATACTCTGATCTATAACTTGCTCGATCTCATATGATTTTGCCAGGAAAGCTTCAGATTCATTAATGGCATTAGTTATGAGTGTTTCATTGCGTAATCCTAACGCTTCATACGTGCCACCTACTCTTGCCATACCTCTTAATTCAGCTAATTGATAAACTAAGGCCATACCGACGCTAGTTAAATTTTTCGAGACTAGTTTCTACAAAATAATCTTTTTACATTCAAATATTTAAAATTTATGCAATATACACAATTAAACTAAACACATGTAGTATTTTAAAACGTACTTGTATGTTACTATAACACATTTCAATACTGTGTCCAAATTTTTTTAATCCTTTCTCTGTGAGATCTCTAAGTAGAAAAGTTTCTAAATTTTTTGTGGGTATTCCAATCATCAATAATTCTAAAAAGTCTGCAGACATAATACCAGGTGGATTTGCCTCTGCATACCGTGTAAGTTTTTCATCCATTTCCAAGAGTATTGTCTCCCAAGCTTCGCAAGTAGCCATTAAGGTACGCGAAAGATAATCTTTCAAACATTCTATATTGGCTTGAGTTTGTGCAACCTGAGAATAAAAATATAAATTTCAATTAATTTAATACCCTTTTTAATAAATTCTAAATTAGCATGCATAATACTTTAAGAAACAAAGTCTAGCTTTAAATCTTTGTTACGAATATAATAGCAAGTATATATTGTTGCTCTTAAGATACCTTGAGAAACGCTGTGCTTCTCTCAAATAATGGACAAGACACTCTGGTTGTTTTAACACAATTATCATCCTTCCATGTAATCCATATTGGATTATCAGATCCACCTGTGATCTGTAAGATTGGTCCATGGCCTACAGTTATAGTGCCGCAATAAAACATGCCAAAAATGTACATTAATGTTGTACCATCTTTTTGACCAATCTATAAGAAATATGTATGATTATTAATCATAAAATTATAAATGCTTCGCTTATTAAGATTGTACTTTATGATATTTACAAAGAGCATATCTAGGATGTGGGATAAAAATTCTTTCCGCTCAGGTTCTGTGCTATAACTTCTGATTAAACTAGGCAGAGGTGGCAAATATTCGCCTGTAGGTTTATTAGCTTTATCATTTGTCAATGAACCTTCATGTTCAATATTAGATAGCGACAACCACTTAACGCAAACAGTCCATTCGTTTGTAGGCAATTTGATTTTATGAATGATATTTTTAGTTTCCACATCAACAAGACACAATAGTTTGGAAATCTCATAGCACACTGCAAGCAGCTTTCCATCTGGTCTCCATGCCAAATGGGCAGTCTTATCGGATTCATCTTGAGGGCTCAACAACCATACTCTTTGCCATGTGAGCCTATGAAGAGCAACTTCACCTGCAAGGTTTTACATTGCAGATAACGATCAGGTTTTTAAGATCCTCTTATTAATATTCATTAAAATTAATTAAAGTAATTAATTCTGCTTTTTTATAAACATTTATGAAAAGGAAGACAATAAAGATAAGTTAACTTTCAATGTTTACGATCTTTACAGCGTCACAATTTTTGGATCTAACCTTTGACATTGCTAATTGCTAAAAGATCCATTTTCGGTGACCACAGCATCGTTGTCACCTCCGCAGGGAGTTGACGTTCCTCCAACTGTCTCATAGTACCAGCCATATCTCTTTTTAAATACAACACTTAACAGAAAATCCTCACCAAGCGATCGTCTAATCAGAGATGTTACTTTAATTATACGCATACAAATTTTATTTTAATTGTGACTTGGCCACGTTCGTAAGATTTTAGGAAACTTTTGTGTACCTCGTATAGAAACATCATGTCACATTGCATTTAGAATTTTTCATTTCATTTTCTTTTTATGGTTATCAGTTGCACATCGCGATTCGTGGATGACAATTGCTAAACTGCAGTTTTACAGAAGCGTATATTTTTACATCGTAAATACATATTTATAAAATATCTGAATAATAACAAACTAACGGAGAGAATGAACAGTGGACTGTTGAGGTGTTCGCGTTTCAAATAGTTTAGATGGATTCATTCACTGCCTCACATGCACAAAATAAATAAATGTGTATGTTGAGCTACACATGTAATCACGATTATTTCCGGCGGGCATCCATCCACAGCTTTTCATGTGTTCCATGTATTACATGCAATATTTACGCTATAAATATTTTTTGAATTATATGCACGGTAATTATGGAGATTAAGATCAGCGGCACAAATATCGATGAAATTATGCTCAATTGACGCGTTTTTGCACGAAACGAAAGAATCTGGCAGAAAAAAGCGTCGCTCTGCCCCGCGAAGCGAGATATTGATCATTAAAGTTGACGACTATTCAGGTTAGGAAACCTGTCATACCGACGTAACGTAGTGACGTGCTTGCGCTGCGGACACGTACGCATGCATTTCACTTGAAATATCGCTTCACCTGGAAAATATATTGTAAACCCATGTGGAATTTCACTTCGCGTTATAAATTTAACGAACGCGCTTAGGACGATATATTCTCCATGTCACCGGCATTAAGGGAGATCGAACGTAATTGGCTGGATCCGCGCGCGACGGCCAATCGCGTTCATTAACTCGGCAATGTTTCGCGTTGTTTCGAATGCTCTACCGATTCTTCGTCGTGCAAGTATCAATAATACAGTTTTATATTTGCGATATTTGTGAGTTTAATGCGTGCTGCGCGTGTTATAATGAATTGTAATTGTTAGAGAATATCGCTCTAGGCGTATTTGTTGAATGAATTAACGAAACTTTGAAACAACGACTGTGAGGGTGAATTCCCACTAAGCGCGTCACGCGTCATCCGCGCGTCATGGAATTAACCAATAAAACGAATGCCACGGCAATAAAATTTTCATTGGTTAATTCGACGTAACGTATGACGCGACGTGTGACGTGCTTAGTGGGAAATAAACCGCGTTAAAAAAAAAGAATTATATATATAAGAGTTAAATATATGAATTAAGCATGCATAGCTTCTATAAATGATATGTGCCATTTAATTCATATTTTAAAACTTGACTGTACATCACACTCGGGCATTCGGTACGCACGGTCGACCCAAGCAGCTGTCATCTATGGAACGTTTAGTTGATTACAGTTGCAGTCGGTAACTTATCTCTCGTGATAGAACGTGACATACAACTGATACAACCATTATGATTTACCCTGTAATGTGTTGAATGGAAGTTTTATCGATATCTTTCTCTATTTCTATACCGTTGGTCGATATAATGTGTTGGTGTATTTGTATCGCTTGGGCAGTATCAGGTTTTAACGAGAGATAGCGTTACCATGCAACTTTGGGCCCTTTAATAACTTTACGCGTGAAAATAGCAGAGGTATGAAAGTGGTACTTTTTTGAAATTCGGAATTCGCGGTTTAACGTTCGTCTTATTTTGTCGCGTTATAGTTTTGCGTTAGAACATATTGCAGCACGAGCCGCGCGAAATTGTGCCAAGATATCGCGAAATTTCGTCGTCGCGTGTGCGCGAGGAAAGAAATGTGTCAGTTTCCGAGTTTCATGCGAAAATACAGTTCGTCGCATATTTGAGGTTATTTTCACTACCACGAGGGTGAGTCCGTTTGAATATGTAGAAGAATCCATTTAAAATTTTTGGTTGACACTCGTTTGTTTCGAGATCCGGTTCAAAATATATATTATAAAAAAATAATTGATATAATTAAAACTTTCAAATTGCTAAAAAATATTTTTTTAAGTATATAGAAATGCGACAAGTATTTGATTGTTGCGATATGCGATTGATGAGATATGCGATTCAAGACTCAATGACGGACACATTTACACGTGATGCGCGAAATACCGATGTAAATGCTCAGTAACTTTTTTATTATCAATTCAAATGTGACAATTTGGCGCTTCGCGCATCGAAGCGTGCTTATGCAATAAACGCGATGCGATGAAGACGACGACGTTCTCTAATGTGCAACGAGCGCAGGCAGCTATAGGTGACAGGAATACGGGAAGGCGATAAGGACCGTCGTTGTTTAGGTCTGTTAGCGGCTGCGTTGCGTTGTCGCCGTCTCCGGACGGTACAGAGATATCGCTTCGCTATCAACTGACTGTTCTATTGTAACTCGCGTGCATATACGTGTATACGTATATATACGTCTGGTGTCTTCATTTGCAGAATGCGCGCATTCGCGCGAGGCGACTGTGTATCGCATAGTCGATCGTCGTCGACGCCGAGTGCGTGTAAATCTGAATCTCAATTGCTTGCGGACGTTTCCGAATATTCGCAAATGCTATTTCTTCTGAGATATCGCAAGTTTCTACAATCGATTCATGATTAGCTTCTCAAAAAGCTGTATCTTTTTCGAGAGTATTATATGCGTCATGAAAACATTATTTGGATGCTAATTATTATATATTGAGAACAAAATTATTTTCAAAAATAATTTTTTATTTTTCTATCGAAAGTTTAAGATTTTTTTGTTTTTCTGTTACGAAAAAATGATCTTTTTTCCACTTTTCCACTTTTCTACTTTTCTTCTAATGAAAAGAGATGCCAAATGGAATAATTGTAACAGATATATAATTACCATAATATAATTTTTAAGATTTTCAGGGGGGAGAGAGAAAGAGAGAAAGAGAGAGAGGGGATATATTATTTGCGTATATCAACAATTGTACGATTAATTATCGGAGATGATTAATTATAAATGAACACGAAACAAGAAAACAAAATACGAGAGACGCGCGACCAAGTTTGTTACGAATGATAATGTTTTAAATGCGATATTATTCATTTCGGAGGATTAAACGATCCGCAATGGCAAGCAGTCTTTGGAAACATAGAACACAGTCCCTTCAATAACTCTGCGCGCGCGTATACAACGTCACTGTGAAATTTTGCCATGAACGAGCTCCGCTTAAACATGTATCGGATAATGTAACAATATCATTTGTACCATTAATACCGTTTGCCCCGGTTTGTGTAAATTTCATTATACTTGCATTCACATTGTCGACCGCAATTATCTTTATAGCAACATAATGTGCGATATTATACGTCGTTAATTTATCGGTTGCCCTTATGGGCTAGCTTTCGATAATACGAGAAATTCTAAATATCCGGTCAAGGAAAGCGTGTTTAGCGCAATTTTGTGTCGATTACGTGATTTTCTGGAATCGATTCATTCGGACATGTCGATGGATCTTCTGTTTAGCAACAGCTTAGTAGACATCTTTACATTTCATCGATCTGTTCTCAATTCTTTTGCAAATAGATATTGAAAAGAACTTAAGTAACTTGAAAATAACTAAAATAACATTTTAGGCATTGATATTTCTTTTATTACATCTATCGACGGTAAATTTGATTATGATCTGAAGATAATATCTGTTTTTAAATTGATTTCAAGCTTTTCAACGTCAAAATATGTAAAAAAGTAGAAAAACAAAAGAGAAAAGAATGAAATAAAAAAATAATTTCATACAAATTATTCAGATATTGTGCTTCAGATTAATTCGAAGATTATTTAGAAGAAAAAACTCACATCCAAAGCATTGATAGTATAAAAATAAATAAATGAATATAGATTGAAAAGCTTTCGGAGCATGTGGATTCTAGAGTTAAAACATATATATTTTAAGATCTCTCCGTCATGCACTGAGGGATCTTAACGATTAAGTATTTCTCAGCAGAGAGTGTGCATTTTTATATATACGTATTTCTCTCTCTCTCTCTCTCTCTCTCTCGCGCTTCCAACGTAGCATGTGTTCCAATTTGAATCGAGAGAGAAGGAGGAGGAGAAGAAACGAGACCGAAGGAACGAAGAAAACGCGGATGATACGAAGAAAAAAGTGGCACAGAGGAAGCTTGGCGAACGGAAGCGAGGTTGAGAAGAGAAAATAAGGGGTGAATAAGAAAGAGATGACGAACGTTATTAACACTATGCATCATATACAGTCCGGGAAACGGATAGCGAGACTTTTTATTACTCAGGAGATAGGTAAATCATGGCGAAATACCGGAAGTTGACGACTTTTCGCCGCATACTTTACCCTGATTAAACTCCGCTATATTCGCGCGCGAACCGAGACATTTAACTGGTTGTTCCGAGAGTTTCTACTTTTGTCTATGTTGCACGCTTCTGGCATAGCATCAACATTTGTAACCCCACGACAAGGGAGAGAAAGAGGAGAGAAAGTTTTGCTCGTTTTCTTCACAAAATTCATAAAATAGACGTTTAAAGTAATGTAAAAGTTATTAATATATCTTTTTTAAAAGAACTTTTGATAAGTTCTCTCTTTAATTATTAATACAACATACCACAGAAATAATAGGAAATAATTATTTTCTAAGGGAATGCTAATATATGTGGTTTATCTAAATAAGATAATATTTTTTTGTAATTGTTCTGCATCCGCATTGATACCGCTTATGTTATTGTTAAGATTATCCGTTATCCGAATAAACATTTATGTGATGACTATGACAATAAGATGGGATATACGAGTTTCTTTTTACATCGTTTACAACTATGTACCGAAGGTGGATCCGTAAACATAAATCGGTATCTACAAAATCGATGGCATGCACGGTACATTTCTCGCGCTTTACCGCCGTAACGTGTTGCAACCCTGTGCTCGCCCCCATTTGTACGTCTACGAAATTTCATTTCCAATTCCAATGGACACCAATCTCCAAATTGAGCGCCGTTGCGCACGTGGTTCACGAGCAATCGTTTGCTCGACAGTTACAGACGGTCGTATCTTACGAACTTTATGATTTGAATTCAGAGCACAGCCGATGTCGGTGCTGTTGCGTAAACGTAGCTTCGCTTCAAGTTGATTGCATCTCCGTGAATAAGGATCATTTACACTCAATAAAATCGGTCATATTTCAGAGATTGAGAGTCATCTTGTATCTTGATAGAACTACAATAAAATGTAGATCGAACAAAAATCACTGAAACAGTCACAAGTATCACAAGTTGAATAAACAATTAGATTTATATAATCATTTTTGTTAATTTGTTATTAAGTAACTGCGTATAGACCAAATTTACCGTTATTAACAAGTTTAATAAACTTTATCTATTAAAGAGAGCAAAATCATTAAATTGGTTTATCGATTAGTCAAGCAGCTTTTTTCTTTCTCTCAAAGTGGATCTAAATAAATTCAATCAATCCGATTAAATTGATAAATTTAGCACTATCTTAAAGCAATATTAGAACAATCATTTATGAGATGGAAATAGATGAAAAACAAAAGTTTCGTGACAGCTAATAATAGAGTTATAATTTATAGACAAAAAAATATCAAGTATAGAGAACATGTGTTAATAATTAGAATAGTAAAACTTGATTATCCGATAATTTTAAAGAATATTCTTTTAAAAGAAGTTGCGGAAGATATTAAAGGCATAACAAGAAATATCATTTAGAATATTGCGTTCCATTTGTTGGAAACGTTTAGCTGGACAAGGTTCACACGAACACAATCTTTTGATATCTTTAACATCATAGTAATTTTACATTTTTGTGAATGGAAATTCGAGCGGCTTTAAGAACTGAGTTGATAATTCGAGTTTGAGAGACGTATACGAGAGAAACGCGAAATTTGACATTAACTCTGCATTAACGGCAGCCTCAAGCAAAATGAATTAAATTCTCTCGATATATTCGACTCGCAACTACATCGTTTCGTTCAATTTATAATCCATTTCATTTTTCAAGCCCATTTATTGACCGCATATTTATCGCCGGCTATTCGTGCAACGTCCGTATACTGTTTGTCTCTTTACAATATGATACAAAATTTAAAAATTATCGCGTAATGTGTTGCTTCATCGAGATTCTGCTCTCGTACAACGCAATTATTGAAAATGTGGCACTTTATCTAAAATTTCGCGCTTGGCTTGCCAGTTCCGAATGTACCCTGCAATAAGAGAGTGTCTCTTCTTGCTGAATAATACGGAAGCACTTCCAACGACTCCGGGCTGTCGTATGTAAGATTCATCGCGCGTACGATGTGCATAACTTGTGATAACAATCGAATTTTTTACATTACGTGCATTACGCGATATAATACAGATATAAAAATATCGAGTTAAAAATGCTTGGTTGAACTTTGTTTCTCGAGTTGCGCAAAATGTCCCTCAAACACATTTTAAAATGATTCTTTTGTGGTTTGAGAACATTAAGAACAAATGAACCGATTTCTACGGAGATATGGTTTATGAGTATCTTGAGATCATTTTTCCAATATGATAGAACAGTTGGACCAGGAAAATAAAACAAAAACTATTTTTTTCTAGTAACATTTTATCACGTGTGACGTTAATGAAATATGGGTTTACTGGCGAAACGAAACGATTGTATCGCTGTGCGACATTAGACACGGTCATTGTAGTATTCGAGATTGCGCTATAAAATAGAGAAAGAATCCGTTATTACCAAGAAAAACTAACTGAATCTCGCACTGTAACAAAATGCATTGCATCAAGCCGCGGTCGTCTCGCATTACGGCATCTCTTTGCAAAAGCTCGACATCGTATAAAAAAAATCTGATTTTACTTGGCGCGTTCTCCGCGCATCATAGTTTCACGTTTTTTGCATTGCAGTCGCGCGGCTCATCAATGAATTTTTATGCACTTGGCATGTATCCGCGCTGCTATGTATGTCATCGTAGCCGTTTCGGTCAGCGAAACGGCTAAGTCTTTGAAACACTCGGTTCAACTTCGAGTGCGCTCCGCTCCCGTCCCAACTTCGCTAATTGTGCTTTAGACGATGTTCCGGCATTTATATCTTTGCTCGCGCAGTTCAAGTTATTTCGTGGCCCTAAACAGTACGAGCATGCTTATCGTGCTTCGAGAACGTTAGATTGGCACGGCAAATGCGTTCCAGTGAGGAGAGTAGCCTGTCATCCTGTTAGCTTAACAATATATCATATTGCCGCGTTAATGACGTTAAAGAATATTAATATTTTTGATTGTGTACATATTCTGATTTATACTTTAGTTTCGTCGAGATTTATGCTCTATTATATTCAATAACGTATATCTATCGAAGTAAGATCGATGGTCGAGTCATTAATATATTTTAGTTTTTCCTAAAGTTTTGACCCAACAAGTATCACTTTTTGCAAAAAGTTGTAGCACAAATTAAAACCAGTAGAGATATTAGAACTTTCCCTGGACATTGGTATGTTCCGCGAAACATGGGAGAATTTGCTGACGCACGAAAGGCGCATTTCGTGAAAAATGAGCTGGGTTTCTGACAAACAGGAGCGATTTGCGCGACGTAAGGATCACTTAAATTTGTCAGCCATTACGCAATGTACATGATACATTTGCAAATTTTGCACTCATTGGTATTAAAAACTTTCATCGATGAAAGACCATTTAATTTCATTATTGATAATGCTACGAGTAATTTCTAGGGTCTGTTGAATCGGTTATTGTTACGAGAGATTGTTCTCTTTTACAGAGATGTCTATATAGCAAACATGATCGCACTTTTTCTCTGTTCGAGCTAATCATTCGTGTGACACTATTTTGATTTATTTTTAAATAAAATAAATAATGTCTATTTTTTAAGGACAATGTAGAATAAATGTGTACCGTAATTTTACTTGCGCGAGAGAAGGTGCGATATTTATGCTACGGAGCGAACTCGTTTGGCCAGATGGTGGCAAATCCTAAGACGTACACATATGCATGTACGTATGTATCTTGGCAAGATTTCCTCTCAGACGACCGTCTAGGGAAACATGTTGTCAAATATTCCGGAGCACCCCTCGAGGCTCGTTCCTCTTCAGGAGCGACTTTGGATTCGTCTCTCGACCGCTCGTTTCCTTCCCTGAACAACTTTTGCAATGGCTTCTGCGCCGATGGCAACTTGCATGACGACAACGACCATGGCGACAGGTCTCTTGACCTATGCAAGAGAACGAACGGTCTGGCTGTCCGTCTGGTTATTCTACTCGAAATTCTTAGCCACGTTTCGATTAATTATATTTTCTCTGATCGTTCTCTTAGATCCTTTTCCCCAAAAAAGTGATAAAACAATAAATACGAATAATGCGAATTGGACATATTGTTACATTCATATAATCATAAAATGTTTACGTACGCTAACATTTAATCTTTTAATATAATGATTAATTAATACATTTTAATTAAGATACAAAACAAATTACAAAGGAATATCTTTCCTGTATAGGGCTCTCTGATATGATAACAAAAGATAAATTTCAAATAATACGGGCTAATGAGAGCAAGTATTCATATTTATATATTTAATATATGTAGATATTAAAAGACATTATGTTATACAATAAATATTAAAATGTTAAAAACAGATTGTGTCGAATACTAAATATAAATATTAAACACGTAATTTTTTAAATATTTTCATATTTGCATATTAAACTGAAATATCTTTGATTTTATTATATTATAGCATAATATATATCAGGGTAATTTCTTTTCCGGATAAACTACAATACGAACCGAAAATCTTTTTGGCGGGAAATTTTACGACGTGTAGTTTTAACCGCGTCATTGTAATGTGATTTATTATTACTGAGTCAATGCAGCGGTTTAACGTGATTTTTCGAGTATATCTGTCTATATATCTGCCTATGTACTACAAATCCATCGTTATGTTCTCATGCTGTCTTCACGTCACTTTGCGAAATTCACGCGTTCTATTTACGTCGAGATTTCGCGAAGAATCATGACGTGTTACATGCTTATGTAGCGCGTCGCGTCGGCTGCAATTTACACGCCGAAACGGATTAGCCGTCAGAAACGCGAGGGATCCCGAATTCCGCGGGACGGAACGGGACGAGACGGAGCACCCATCGGTTTTGCATTTAGTGATTGCGGCGACGTTGTTGCGGTCGTCCGTCAATCGCAATGGTGTAGGATGGGCGACATATCGAAGCTGACCGCAAAGACAGAAGCTGTAAGCGACGTTTCGAGCTATTGTAACTCGATGCGTCAAGTCTAATGTTAAACGGGCCGCGTGAAATTGTTTGAATAATAGGGATTGAATTGAAATCGTTTCTCAATAAGAGTTTTCAATATTCTGTATTTAATATTTCAGTAATTTATGTTTTTAAGGCTTCCACGGGTATTTCGATAGTTTTTTAAATTACGATTTCGTACCTGTACATGATGATATGTGGCATAAAATAGCGTATATTTTTTTTGTTTTCCTTTGACGGCGTGCGTCCAAAGCGATCGGCGCATTGCCTTAGCGTTCGTTATTCGCGCATATCGTATCAAAAGAAGCGCCATGCATTAGCCGCAAGGATCGGCGGCACTTTGGAGGGCCGACAGCGAAGCGGCGTAATTTTTTATGTTCGTCATTGTTTTTCGTAATCGCGGCGTTGTGCTCGGCACAGTAACTTGCCGACACCTTTGAGATTTACCGATTTTTAGGTATAAAAAGACAGGCGTCGAGCAGCAGAAAGTCAGTCTCTTGAGAATCGCTGCGAGCACAACTTCGGTATAGCGAGTATACCTTTGTACAATATTTCATTAAATATTCTTATACCCAAAAGTTGAGAGTAAGACTCAATCCGATCCCTTAAAGTGTCGAAACCCTATTTTTTTATCCATCTCATAGAATTTTCCTACAGATATAAGACACGTTTTTCTCAAGTATACAAATTTATATATCGAATCCGTTAATTATCCCTTTTTTTTTTGAGTGTGTGTTTCTATGATTTCATTCAAATAATTACTCATGGCAGAGACATGTTCGGCATAATATGGTTCGTCAATGAATAGAATTATCGGATTCGACAGCAAAATCAGCTAGTTGGACGTAAAATCGATCATATATAACTCAGGCGTAACGCAGACAGATCGATGTTAACCACGCGCATTCTAATATTGTAACGAAGCACTCACTTGCATTCAAGTATATTTAATTGAAGTGGATTTATGCATCTGCGATTATAATGTACTTCACGAAAGAGTGTATTTCTTAAAAGCAGTACAGATTTATACATCTCGAAAGCATTGCTTTGCTCTCGAAGTTACTTCCCGGTGTCTCGAAATTCTAAAAAATGCAGAATATATGTCGTAAATCGTATGCATTTTATGAGTGCAAATGGAATCTATGATTTATTTCGAAAAATATGAACGATAACATGGGAATGCGTATTAACTTTTATTATTAATTTACTGTCGATTGAATCGATATGCTTTTTGCATAACATGCAACAAAAATAATTGGTTGCATAAAAGATTTAATTTCGCTGTTTTATATGTACAATTTTTTTACCTTTATTGTTTGTTTCGTTGCAAGCGCATCAATATCCGCTAATCCTTATTTTTTTGTTCGTATCTAGTTTGTTACATTGCTTACATTATTTACGAGAATGCAGGAAGGCCATATACGCAGAGCGTGCATTTAAAGTGTCGTGGAGTACTCGCTAGGATTCGTCAGTGAATGCAATGAATGACGAGTCGAAAGATTAGCATTTCTCTCTCTCTCTCTCTCTCTCTCTCTTTTTGCAATCACGTTCCGCATAATCCCAGTCCTTCGTTTTCCTTCAATTTTATCTCTACGTTTCGTTCGTCTCGTTCTACCTTTTTTCTTTCCACTCGCGGTTCCTTTTTTGCATCCGTTATTGCACCAACCGTGGGATTAGTTATTCGCGAGTGCATCACGCAACGTATGTATGGCCGCGTACGCATGCGATATTCCATTTTTAAGTAAATTTTGTCATACCGGGAAAAATTAAATATTTTCGATGAAAAAAATTAAATGTTTCTCATGTCTCTCGCGCTAGTCGTTTTCCACGTCCAAATTTAGGCTTTTCATGAAATCGCTCAGTGTGTGCATGCATGTACATGGCGTTATACCGGATTCGCCTATCTACTTTGAATATTTGTTACATTTTGGCGGGAAAAAACATGCCATGTTAATACGTTTTACGCGAAGAATCACAGTTTCCCAGGCGCGCAAGACCGTACGATTCCACATCAATTATGCGAGATCACGTCAAAACGGAAAAATTACGACGAGTTCGTTATAATCTCATTTAATGTTTGTCATGACATTTGATTCTTGATTCCGCGATAAGTGTATTTTCGTTGTACATTTCACAATTTTATTATATTTTAAATGTAAACGTCCGAAAAATTCAAATTTTTTAGAGTAGGCCAGACATTTTTGATAAAATAAACAGAGTGTTAGCAGCAATTGATATATTTATAGTGCGTCCCATCAACGAGCGGTTTACAAACTCGTGAGAATTGCCGAAACGCATGATAGTGCATTTCATTCCGCTACCCACGTAAATCACAATAAAAATCAAATATTTCAGCCGTCACGTCCATACCATAACTTTTACGAAGTGCTTGTCGCTATTTGAACCATGACAGAAGGGAAGAGAGAGAGAGAGAGAGAGAGAACCTTAGCTATCTATGCTAACACTGTATCGAAGCCGTGACATTTTGGTAATGGATTGGTATAATGCTTGTTACGCATGCTTTTCTATAATATCATCTAGTATATTTTAGCATCGAGTTAAGAATTTTTAATTGTATTTAAACCAGATTACATTTAATGTTTTTGACCCTTAAGTCAATTTTTTCATATTCTTGAAAGACTAGAGTAATTAAGTGTCACATTAGTTGTTTTAATTCTCTGTTATTTAAAAATTATACATGATATTATTTAGAAAACAGCTAAATACGTTATATATTAAATTAGTAATAACAAAATTTTTATCGATTTATAATTAATTAACTGATTTTTTGCACTCTTTTTGACGGCTATACGTTATCCCTTCCGTTATTCCCTTTCTCTTTATTATTCGAAGGATTAGTGACATTGTGCAACGACATTGTGAGTTCATATGTAAAAGAAGATTCAAGAAAAGTACAGGAATGGATCGTAAAGAATGAGAGAGAGAGAGAGAGAGAGAGAGAGAGAGAGAGAGAGAAATGACGAATGGTGAATATTTCAGTCGGCAAGCATACTCGTAACTCGCGTCGAAACGAACTCTGGCTTTAGTCAGAGTACAGGTCAGGGTTCAGCTTAACTCAGCTTCAACACGAAATTCTAACCGCGTAAAATATCCAGCATCAGAAACACCTCATCTCGAGGGGAGATTTCGCTCTTCTCTTTGCCGTAGTCTTCAACGTTGAAAACTCGCCAAGTATTTAGATTTCCGCAGAGAAGTCGTTTCTTTCCGATTTAAACGGTCGTGATTAATTCTTAAATGTATTTAGACACAGTCTTGCCGCTGACTTCTGTAAAGTCAACATTTAATTTTTAGAATTTCGATCAATTGATAGACTTCCGACCCATTTCTGAAGATTTTTAGTTTTTACATTTTCTTGAGGATTTTAGATAGCATTTTAAAGATTTCAAAAGGAAAAGAAAGAGATTCAAATCAATTTTGATTGAAATAGCAAAATTATTATATAAAATTTCTGTATATAGAAACATAAATTTGGCATTTTGCATTTTTAAATATTTTTATATAATCGTTAAAACTCTCTTTCATAAATATCATCAATTATATTAAGGTTCTAAAGATAGGATGTTAACAACTTTTTAGAAGTTATATTATTGCATTTTTTTTTACAAATTTGCGCTATGTACTTGTCGAGAATATATTTTTATCCTCTTTGGGAAAAAAGTCTCTTAAAGGAGTAAATTGGACAGAGCAGAATAATTGAAGCTATTGGATAAAGCAGATCAATCTAAATTCAATGATTTTCCGACGATAAAATTAAGAGTTGACTTATTTAAATGTGTAATCGCCTGAAAATTATTCACTTTATTATATAAACCCGCATTTTAATGTGCGAAAACAGGAAGCCAGTCCGTTCTCATCTAATATACATTGCATATAATTATGATACATGAAATTTCAATGAATTTTTTAATAATTTTGTCATGATCCCAAGAATTTGAAAAACGTTTTAGCACATGATTACGAATATTGTATATATACGTTGTTATCGCGATATTCATATCAGATGAGAATAAGAAAGGGAAATTATATTGAAATTTATTGAAATTTATTTTATTTACCATTGATTTTTTTATTTCTTGCTCATAGTGTAATATCATCCGGCTAGATTTGGTGTACCGAATTGATATTTTGCTAGAAAGTAGAAGAGAAAGGGAAAGAGCTATGAAAAAAATTGTTCCTTTTTGCGCGTGATCGTTGTAAGCTTTGAATCACAAATTGATATATAAACGATGAAGAGGCTAGAAGATAAAACTGTCACGCGAGCGTGTCGGTTCCACTTTGCTTTTATAATTACG